>JAFMSR010000005.1:34476262-34771262 GCA_022818135.1 Saxidomus purpurata | reverse complement strand
CAACAATTGAAAAGTAAATTGATAACAGCACCAATATTAAAGTACCCAGACTTCAATAAAGAGTTTGTGTTAGCAGTACTAAGATGCATCAGATTATTCAATAGGCTTTGTACTATCACAAATACATGGTGGAAAGGAGCACCCAGTCTGTTTTGGAGGAAGAGCACTTAGAGATGCTGAGAAACGATGGCATATTACAGATAAAGAAGGTTTAGCGCTTGTTGAAGGAATCCAGCATTACCGGCACTATCTGGCAAACAGAAAATTCACTGTCTACACAGACAATGTGTCAGTGAAATACCTGAAACAGATCAATGGTCAACAGGGTCGCCTAGGTAGATGGAGCATTCTTCTTCAAGCCTACCAATTTGATATCAAACACAGATCTGGTACATCAAACAGAAATGCAGACTTTCTTTCAAGACAGACATATCAAGACTCAACACCTACAGCCTCAAGTGACCTAGCAGATCACATTGGCTTGGTGAATCAAGACACTAGGGAATACACACAAGTCTCCTTTGTGTACCCTGGAGAAGATGAAATAACAGTTATGGCATCTCTGACAACAGACATTGCCAAAGAACCTGAAGATCTGGCATTCCCAGACCTAGCTCAAGCACAGCAAGAGTGCCCAGATTTCAGGTACATCTACGCCTATCTTGCCAATCATGAAGTTCCTAAAAATCCGGCAAAAGCCAGAGTGATTGTTGCAGAATCCTACAACTATGAACTGGTTGACAATATTCTTCAGCATTTCTACTCCAGACGTGGAAAGCAAGTGCCTAAAGAAGAACGTTTAATCAGACAGGTTGCAATTCCAAGAATCCTCAGGGACGAAGTGCTGAAGTCCTACCATGACTGTATTGCAGGCGGTGGACATCAAGGTTTTGAAAGGACCTATGCGGCTCTCCGAAACAAGTACCACTGGCCCTCTATGTATGAAAACATAAGGCAGTATGTAAAGACTTGTGAAGTATGCCAACAGTCAAAACGTGCTTTCAACGCCAAGCCTCCTCCGCTTCAGCCACAACCAGTAGATGACATATTCAGCCGATGGCAGATGGATATCCTGAGTGGGCTACCAACTACGAAAGATAAGTACAAACACATCTTGCTTGTAGTTGATAGCTACTCAAAATGGACTGAGTGTTTCCCACTTCGAACACAGACATGTGAAGAGGTAGCTTCTGTTCTGTTTCGGGAAATAATCGCTCGTTACGGTGCACCAAGGGTCCTACTCAGCAACAGAGGGGAGAATTTTATGTCGAATTTGGTCAAAGCCTTAGCTGAGATGTTCAACATAAAAAGAACATACACTTCCAGTTACCATGCAATGACTAATGGACTTGTAGAATCCAAGAATTCCTACATTCTCCAGGCATTCAGGGCATACTGCAAGGATCAGCAAGATGACTGGCCAGATCTCCTCCCAGGGATACTGATGGCATATAGGTCAACACCTGCCACTCAGTCGACAGACTTCAGTCCTTTCTTTCTACTATATGGTAGAGAAATGCGACTCCCATTGGACACAGTGCTTCAGCCAAAGGACCACTTGCCTCAAAATTACAAAGTACATTTGAGTCGAATATTACAGAACCTTGAAGCATGCCGCAAGATAGCAGGGGAAAATATTCAACAGGCTCAACAGAAGTACAAACATCAGTACGACAAATACTCCAAGCCACCAGAGTATCGACCCGCACAGAGAGTTTGGTTGTATTGTACCAAGGTACCACTAGGCAAGGCACCGAAGCTGCATCGCAAGTGGGTTGGGCCATACTACATCACAATGTTGGGGCCTAACTTCACTTACCGACTACGACATGTAAGGACCAACAAAGAGGTAAAGTCTCTAGTTAATGCAATTAGGTTAAAACCGTACTTTGATCCTGAAAGTCGACCAACAAACCCACCACAAGACTTAGAAGAGGATGAAAATGAGTTGGATCCTGACGAGATCCAAATACAAACAGATGCAGCACCAAAACCACAAGATCAGAACGCACAGCGTAATAAAGAGCGGCAAGGCACACAAAAGACTAAAGAGAAGAAAGAAAGTGCCAGAAATGCTAGAGTAGATGAAAGGCAAAAAGCCAAAGATAATATAAAAGGGCCAGGAGCCAAAAATGATACGAAGATGGACCAAAGTAGGTCAAAATCCAAGAACAATAACAGGCAAAGTAGGTCAAATGACCAGACCAATAAAACAGAATGGAGGCCAAGAGCCCAAAAAGGAAATAAAGATAATTATAAAGAATGGCCAGGAGCCAAACACAATATGGAGAATGTAGATAAATCTGAAAATGCAGTGAAGACAGATAGTAGGAAAAGTAGCTTGCCAAACAGAAACCTGAGAGATAAAAGGAATGCGGATATGAGCAAAATCCATGAGCAGCAACAGAAAAAGGACAAAGGGTCAAATCACTTCCAACAAAGGAATAATCAAAAACAGCCAGCTAGAAAACAGCCAGCTTCTACAAGAACAGAAACTACTGAAACACGGCATCCCAAACAGCAACCAACAAAAGCAATGAATAATAAGAAACAAAAAAGCCATTTAGTAGAATGCAAAGACTGTCAAGATTCAGCATGCCAGCCATTTAGAGAAAAAGATATAAAAGGCATTGTTTCCGCAAATCGTAGTAATGGGACAATGTACTACAAAATCAAGTTCCAGGATGGTCATACAGAATGGCATTTCCCATGCAAGGTTCCAGGGCAACTCATCAGAGAATTTCATGCAAATAAAGCTATGTCCGGCAAGAAGAGGAAAAAGCCACTACCACAGGGTCACAAATTCTTTGACGAGGTTGCAACACCCAAGGTCAATACAGCCTCTACAGAACCACAAGAACCTTTGATAGAAGAACTAGTTGGAATGAGATTTATTCAAGGCAGAGCCTATTTTCTAACTCAAAGGGGTTCAAATTCAAAGGAATTTAAAAATATTACCACAGCATACCCATTGGCAAGACAACTCATTCACATACTAGAAGACAAAATAGATGAACAACAACAGGAATATGAAATCCAAGCAATAAGATCACGCACCAACAATCAGCAACCTGCATCAAACCGTCACCCTTTCAATCTTTGTATAAATGCTAACAAAATACATGAAGTAATTTTAGATGATTATTATAACTTAAAATTCCTAGTTGACTATGAAAATTTTAACATTTCACCCCACTGGATTGATTTTGAAGAAGCACCTCCAGGACTGCTAAATGAACTTGTAGGAAAGCTTATAAGTCAGTACAAAAGATTTGTTATCAGAACATAAGATACAAACTTGACTAAAATTTGTCACTCATACAGTACTATATATATATATATATATATATATATATATCAACCTAAGTTTTAGTAAGACTTAAGCATATGAGAGTATAAAATAACATAAAAGATTTCCAATTCATTGGGTGGACTGATCTTAGATCTTGTAAAGGTACTTACACCTTATTAAGGTATTTTGATAGTGCTATGATTGATTTGCAAGTGCACATGCAAGTCTATCACCCATCCTTTACATTATCTGACATTAGCTAAATTGTTGTACTCAAAATTTTTTTAATTCAACAAAGTTACATTACAGTGTGATTATTAAGATTTTACATGTATTATCTTTGGAGGATTCCACCTATATGATTGTATTTAACTAATTACTCATTCTCAGGTTAGAGCACTTGTGAATAATGTGACAGCAGGGCTTGACCCTTAAACTGCTGTTGAACAGTGCAACTTGGTGAATGGACTTGATGTTAATTTTTTTTCTTTAAAGATATGTTTTATGATTGTTCTTCACATTGTCTCAAAGTTCAAGAGTTTCATAAAATTCCTAATAATTGGTCACACTTAGACAGATGTATGATTGTCATGTACTAACAAGATTGTACTCTAAACTTTCCTGAATGCTGCACTGAAATATTGATTGATGCTGCATTACCATTGACTAGAACATTTTAAGTTTCAGTGAAATGACTGAATCGTTCAGTTCAAAGATTCAACAGTGTGACATATACAAATAGTAAACTGATTTTACAGTGACTGAAGTAAACCTAGCAGAACGTATAATTTAGTGTGGAGAAAAAGTATCTGAGAAAGGGCAGATATATAATGATGTTAATTAAAAACTGTGACATTGTCATATGGAAATCAGAACTGACTGCAAATGTAAATTTGATGCATCAACTGTAGATATTGTATAAATAGAATTCCTGGGAACATTTGTATATAATGTATATTTTGAAATAAGTGAAAGACCTTCAGTGATTATGTTTTAATATTCATGCAGTCCAATTATTAAAAACTAATTTTATTATTGAACTTTGGATAATATTTTATAAAGGTATACTTAGCTGATATATTGATAACTTTATGTGTAATATGTTTGTATATAAGAAAAATTGAAATATAAAAAAAAGGAATTTGCACATAAGTTGAAAACAAGATAATATTGTAGTAGTTTAGTTCGGGACGAACTAATTAAACGAAGGGAGTATTTGCCACCGAGTAACATTTTAGTCTCCCCTTTTTTTTCTATATAATATATTCAATAAAGTCAAATCATTGTTGTATGAAAATTAACTTAACAAAGGTTTTATTTTAAAAACATGTACATTAATGTATTTTTCAGTAAATTGACAAATGTAACTTTCAATCATTCTTATGTTTCTCAGGATATGGCATGTGATTCACTAATCACCAAAACAAAGAAAATGTAAATAACAACAGATTTAAATTTTAGCAGCTTGGACTTTGTAATTGTTTAAGAAAACACATTTCCTATTTTGTTGATAAGTGTGAAGCCCTAATTCAGTATATCATATGCTTTAAAAGATTAAGTAAAGGGTTTCACCTTTTTGTAACATACTTTATCATTGGTTGATATATTAATTACTTTTTAGAATTTTATTGGTCAATGTAAATTGCTATGTTTTTCACATTTGAAACTTCATTTAGTTTTTAGAATTAAGAAACAGTCTTGATTTGGTTTCCAAAAGGATAAGTCAAAAATTAGTCTTACAGTACTTTAAAGTTACATGTTGGAACTTTATCTCTGGATTGGAAATAATATACAGTTATTAATTGATTTGATATTTGGAACATTAAATTGAATTGAAGTGAAAGATAAATGAAACTTATTAAAAGTCATCAAACTCAGAACTGTGTTGTACTTATAAACTCCACTCTGCCATCAATATTAAAGTAGAGTGGAAACTGGGATCAGGTGGCAACTAACGCGCAGACCAAAGGACTTAGGGGCAAATGCCTAATTCCCCATACAGCTGCTAGCCAACCGGTACCAGCTGACTCTACCTGCTGCCCTGAGTCCTTGCGCAGCTCGCAAAATAAATAGGGGTTCGGCAACCAGACCAAACACCCCTACAACAAACAACCCCAGACGAGCCACCGGTTGCAGATCTCATGATGGTACATAAGTACTTCAACTTTCAAAGTAATATCTCAAATGGTTAAGTCAACAAGTGGACAAGAATGAAAATTTTAACTGAGTTTCTAAGTCAAAATGGGCCATAATTCAAATAAAATCCTTAACAGAATTACCTTCTCCTGCCCATAATTTGGGATCATGATGGTTTACAAGTATTCCAACTTTCAAATTAATATCTCAAACAGTTTAGTCAAAAAGTGGACTGGTACGAAAAACTTAACCTAGATTCTAAGTCAATAAAGGGTCTTAATTTTTAAAACAAATCCCTGTCAGAGTTACCTTCTCTTGCCTACAGATGGGGGTAATGATGTTAACAAGCATTCAAAGTTTCAAAGCAATATCTCAAAGGGTTAAGGCAATAAGTGGATTTTACCCATATTTAATGTATTTTCTAAGTAAAAAAGGGGGCATAATTCTGTTAAAAACCTTGACAGAGTTATGTACTCTTGTCTGTTGATGTAGGTCATGATGGTAAACAAGTATGGTTAGTTTCAAAGCAATACCTCCAATGGTTTTGAAATAAAGTGAGGTGGTACGAAAAACTTAACCAAGCTCAATACACTTTCTAAGTCAAAAAAGGGTCATAATTCTGTCAAAAACCTTGACAGAGATATGTACTCTTGTCTGTAGATGGGGGTTATGATGGTAAATAAGTATGGTAAGTTTCAAAGCCATACCTCTAATACTTTTGAAATAAAGTGGGGTGGTACGAAAAACTTAACCAAGGTGTGACATCAACGCCGACGTCGGGGCGAGTAGGAATTTTAGCACCCCTTTTCTTCGAAAAGTCGACCTGAAAAGGGAATGACACACTCTCCTTGATATATACTTATTTATTATGACATAGAATTGTTTCACATAAATTGTATTTAGTGTAAATGGGTGCTAGTCATAGCTTTTACACAAAACGTTGTTATCATACTAACGAAAATATAGTCAGAACTTAGTGTATACTAATTTATTTCAGCTCGACTGTGAAGAAACCTTTCAGCTTATTGAGTTACTCTCGAGTCCGCTTCCTGGAAAACCAGTACTGGGGTCATATGAGGAAGTTGCGGGTTCGAGTCAAGAACTAGAAGTTCAAACAAGAGTGTTGGGTATATTTGTAATATTAGGTGGTCATTGTGAACATCTATTTTGTTCATTGTGTACGTCTACTTGGATGCTATTTTGACATGAAAAGCCAGTTATGGATCCCCATCATTCCAGATTGTTCCTATATATAAACATTTATATAGCAATAAACAGAAAGAGAACACAATGGCAAATGTGTAACTAGCAACCTTACATGAATATAGTGTATTAAAGCTTAATCACATCTACCTATATATATATATATGTAATATATATCAGCTTCCGAGAGCACTATCACTACAATAGATGAGTAAACCCCAACTCTGGTTTTCATACCGACGAAGAAGTCTTTTATTTTCGGTTTTCGGAAAAGCCGACCGAAGCTTAGTCCATCGCCGAAAATGATATACAAATTTTTTTCATAACATCAACATACCTTGACTTTCGAACATTTTCGTCAAGGGAACTAGTACTTAGGTATCGTATCTAAACCCCGACTACTGCTGCTAGCGCAAATCTCATATTTGCAGATGCTCTCGTATAAATCAATAGCACTCCTAATTTCCTATTATATGCCGATGAGTTATGAGGATATTACTTTGCTACCACTTATTTGATTTATATATTGTTGAATTGTGAATTACTCATACTCCTCGGTATCACACAATGATAAAAGTGCGCTCACAGATCAATACCTCTTATATACTCTGAACAATGCAAGGGAAACAAACTCGAAAACTTGTTTTGTATTATAGCCAAAAGTCACTGGTACTTACATTGCACCTAGATGTGTCATGGAAAAAAGATAGGTATAAATTATGATCAAGTCCTTTTCATACCCTTTTGTCAGGAATTATTGTATATTAGTGTTAAATGATTTAATCTACTGAATCTTCTCAGTCAAATGATTGAAACAACTGTGATGTGTTATGCTTTACATAAATTGAACTATGTTTGACTATAAATTGTATGTATGCAATTTTATGTCAAATAAAATATATGTTATGTTATGTTATGTATTTGAAAGCAGGTAGGTGTTAATGCCTATGCAAATTCAAAAAGAAACATCATCTTATACAGAAAACAGATGCTGATTTTATATTCCACTGTTAACATAATTATACACATTCATAATAGTGAATCTCGTAAGCTATAGTTTAAGCAGTACCCTTTACTTACTAATGAAGACTTTAGAGCTAGCAAATTTATTCATTGAAACTATATGTTGCATTTTTGTAAAGTACATATTTGTACTTTTATTGAAAAATCAACTATTGCGCTGGTTGTTTTGGTAAACAGTATTTATTCAATGAATGCATATTCAATAGTTCTGTTAAGTTAAACAGCAGGGATCGAGTAGGAAGCTATAAGCTTATTTAAAAACTCTCTCACTGGGTTTTTTTCCGAAACGATTTTTCCATACGCTACAAATGAGATGAATTCTTTGTACGAATTGCCTATTCCTTTTTGGGCTAGTGGTTTAAAGGTCAAGGTCAAAATGACCTCCATTATGTTTTCCTTGATAATGCTCTGCTGGTCATCATTCATCAAACTTGCTCAGAAGGTTCCTTGTAACATGTAGATGATCTTTGGTTGGGGGTCAAGGTCACAGTGACTAAAACTTTGAAAATCTTTTTCGCTCAATATCTTGTGATTTAAATCACCAACAGTCTCCAAACTTCAAAGGATGATTAGTTTTACTGTGTAGATAAACCCTACTGATTTTTTGGAGTCAGTAGGTCAAGGTCACAGTGAACTCTATAAGCTTTTCCTAGGTAACATTGCAAAAGTTTTCACAAACTTATTCAAAACAGTCAAGTCAGACCAGTAGAGCGATACTGGCCCTTTTGGACCTTTTGTTAGTAAATGTACATACCCCGGTACATCATCAAAATCTTGATAGGAAAACGACTACATGTATCAGTTGAAAGCTGTACTATGAACACACAAGCTGGGGCCATATTAGCATATGACTATTTGAGATTTTCCTCGGAACTTGAGATTATTTAGAAAGGAAAGTATGTGTTTATTAGATATTCATTTAAATATTCAATAAACATCATTCATCATGGTGATTTTATTAAATATGTATTCAAACAAATGATTTAGAGGGAATTATTTTTATTATATTATAACTTTTGTACTAACTTAAGTTCAATTATTTATACAACCACATAAGATGCTTATTACCATACAACCCAATGACTTATCAGAGCAAACAGACGCAAACAATACAACCAGTCATAAACAGGACAAGCAGACGCAACTAGGGCAAACAGTGAAACCTGACGCAAGAAGGACAACCAGACACAAACATGGCAACCAGACACAAATAGGAAAACAACACAGATAAAGTCACACGCTCTCTCATCACACAGTGAGTGTGCTGTTTTTACAAGTTTTGAGCTACCGAAGCCTACACATCTATAAAGATCTTTAAACAAGAGGGCCATGATGGCCCTATATCGCTCACCTGATTACCATTGGATATAATACAAGGGCTCATGATTCTAACATGATTCTTAGAGGTCTACTACACAATGCTAAGTAACATTCCAAATATCTATTCTCTGCCTGTCGGCCTTCTTGTTTTTTTAAGTTTTCCCTATATAACCCCATGTGAAATCAAGTCACCTCCCCCTCCTTGGAAGGGTTTATTTTGACCCAGGGATCATGATTTGAACAATCTTGGTAGAAGTCCAACAGGCATTTCTACATGCCAAATATCTAATCTCTAGGCCTTGTAGTTTCAGAGAAGAAGATTTTAAAAGTTTTTCCTATATATTAAAGCCTATGCAAAACTAAGTGACCATCCGTGCGGGGTCAATTTTGACCCGGGGGTCATAATTTGAACAATCTTGGTAGAGGTCCACTAGACAATGCTACATGTCAAATATCTAAGCTCTAGGCCTTGTGAATTCAGAGACGAAGATTTTTAAAGTTTTTCCTATTTGTTGCCAAAGCAACCAGAGTTCAGCATGGAATGGAATTCTTTGAACAACTTTGTTAGAGCTTCATGCAAGGAACATCCCTGCAAAGTTTTATCAACATTGGCCCAGTGATTTCAGAGGAGATGTCGTTTGAAGGAAATGGTGGACGGACGACGTATGACGTACGACAGACCCCTGACTGAGAGCGATCCTAATAGCTCACTCCGGCACTTTGTAATTTTCCACAGCGCACCTTTGTCAAAAACATCCAGTGAAAAGAAGTTTTCAGTCTTCATAATTTACAAATAGATCGTGGAACCAAATATATGGAACCTTTTTCTATCAAATGTTCACGAAAATAGCTGAAATTACAATCCAGAAGTGCACTCAGGATGCAATGAAAACGCATTTAAAGGCATGCAGAAAGATAAATTTTTCAAGGGGGAGATCCCCCAAACCCCCCTTATTAAAGGGGAAGGTCCCCCTCTCGTCCTCTCCCCAATCATGTGCCATCGGCCGGACCACTGTTCAGAAGCCACCAACGGTCCTGACTAGACAATACTACAAACTTCACATCTAAACTCTAGACCTTATGTCTTTGTAAAACAAGTGACCCCCTAGGCAGGGTCAATACGACTCCAAGTGCAAGATTTGAACAAACTTGGTAGAGGTCCACTAAACAATGCAATACACCAAATATCTAAGCTCTAGGCCTTTTAGTTTTGGAGAATGAGATTTTTGAAGTTTATGCTATAGAAACCTATGTAAAATCAAGTGACACCCCAGGGAGGGGTCAATTTTAACCCAGGGCTCATGATTTGAACAATTTTTGTAGAGGTCCACTGGGCTATGCTACATGCAAAATATCTAAGCTTTATGCCTTTTGATTTCAGAGAAGTTTTTCCTATTTTTTGCCATAGCAACCAGAGTTCTGCATGAAATGGAATTCTTTGAACAATTTTAGAAGAGCTTCATGCAAGGAACATCCCGGTTTCATTTTCCTGTTTCAAGTGACCAAGGTCATGATTTGAACAATCTTTGTAGAGGTCTACAAGGCAATACTACATGCTAAATATCTAAGCTTTCGACCTTGTGGTTTAAGAGAAGATTTTAAAAGTTTTTTCCTATATAAGCCAATGTAAAACCAAGTGACCCCTAAGCAGTGTCAATTTTGACACAAGAGTCATAATTTGAACAATCTTTGTAGAGGACCACTAGGCAATGCTACATCCTAAATATCTAAGCTCTAGGCTTTTTGATTTCAGAGAAGATTTTTAAAGTTTATCCTATTAGTTGCCATTGCAACTAGAGCTCTCCATGAAATATTATTCTTTGAACAACTATCTTGCCAAGTTTCACCAACATTTGCCCAGTGGTTTCAGAAGACATGTCCTTTGAAGCAAATTGTTGACAACACAGGAAGAAGACAAATGACAACAGACACAGAGTGATCCTAAAAGCTCATCTTGAGCACTTAGTGCTTAGGTGAGCTAAAAATACAAAGATGATGACACTTTGTTATATATTTTGAAATGTTATTACAAGTTTTAGATTGGAAAATGAAGATCTGAACCAATAACCTCTGGTAAAGGAGTCTAATGCTAACTTCCCTCCACCCCTTAGCCTGACTGTTGAAATATCTTCTTAATCACGGATGGGAAACAAAAAATGTCACGTGACCACAAATGCAAACGTCAATAGCAAATTTCGAGGAATTTACACCGACTCAAGTATGTTTTTTCCCAATTTCTTCGTTATACTTTAGAGTTGGTTAAAGAGACCTAGCGCAAACAAGAGGGCCAAGATGGCCCTATATCGCTCACCTTGGTACAAGTCCACTTGCCTGGTGGAAGATCACTAGATAATGTTATATACCAAAAAAGTTTTCCTATATACGCCTTTGTAAAAAAAATGATCCCCCGCCCCGGGCAAGGTCAATTTTGACCCCAGGGGCATAATTTGAACAAACTTTCAAGAGGTCTACTAGGCAATGCTACATGCCAAATATCTAAGCTCTAGGCCTTGTGGTTTCAGAGAAAAAGATTTTTAAAGTTTTCCCTATATAAGCCTATGTAAAACTAAGTGACCCGGGGGTCATAATTTGAACAATCATGGTAGAGGTCAACTAGACAATGCTACATGCCAAATATCTTAGCTCTAGGCCTTGTGGTTTCAGAGAAGAAGATTTTTAAAGTTTTTCCTATATATTCCTATGCAAAACTAAGTGACCACCCCCGCGGGGTCAATTTTGACCCAGGGGTCATAATTTGAACAATCTTGGTAGAGGTCCACTAGACAATGCTACATGCCAAATATCTTAGCTCTAGGCCTTGTGGTTTCAGAGAAGAAGATTTTTTAAAGCTTTTCCTATATATTCCTATGCAAAAACTAAGTGCCCACCCGCGCGGGGTCAATTTTGACCCGGGGGTCATAATTTGAACAATCTTGGTAGAGGTCCACTAGAGAATGCTACATGCCCAATATCTAAGCTCTAGGCCTTGTGGTTTCAGCGAAAAAGATTTTTAAAGTTTTTCCTATTTGTTGCCATAGCAACCAGAGTTCTGCATGGAATGGAATTCTTTGAACAATTTTGGTAGAGCTTCATGCAAGGAACATTCCTGCATAGTTTTATCAACATTGGCCTAGAGGTTTCAGAGGAGATGTCATTTGAATCAAAATGTTGACGGACAACGGACGCCGGACAATCATCGATCAGAAAAGCTCACCCTGGCATAGCCAGGTGAGCTAAAAATCAAATCGGAAATGCCAGAAGAGAAGTATAGATCAGTTAGGCCAATATTGATGAACCTTTGATATATTACTTTCAATCTGTTATCGATACAATTTTTGAAATTTTTTTTTTTTTATCATTGCAGTTTGCCCGACGTTCTCATTTTATTAAACAGAATTCGAATTGGATTTATTTTCCATATTGACTCAATATCTTTAATTTTTTGTATTGTACTAAAATAAACAAGAGCTTTCTTTAAACAGATGATCAGCGCAACTTTCTAGCAGTTGGTTGCTAGATATTATAGAATTTTAAAAAATAAAAACATATACCGGGAGCCGGATATGAAACCGGGAGTCGGATCCAGCATAATTTGGCCCTACGCTTACAAAGATGTGAGATCGAATGCTAGTTTGGTGGCAACAACATATTATGTTGATAGACTATGAATTATTTACTACCGGTAACTTAAATTATAAATTCATTCACTCAAGAAAACTCATTCGGCATTACCAAATTAAAAGGTGCCTTAGAGCGTAAATTTCTCAATTAAAAAAATGTTATGCATTCTACTTGTCATTTCATTGGCGGTTGAGAAGTTACCGACTTCCGGTCAAATGCGAGCCCATTTTTCGGTTAGTAGGATTCTAACATCACAAAGATAATCTTGGTATTAAATCTGTTTAAAATTCAATGCAAATATTGTCTATACGTTAGTCAAACTGCACACCAGTTATAAGCTCATATTACAGGAATAAACTTTTTTCTTTGATTGTATATAAGTCCTGACCGACCCTGGGACTTCCCTTGGGTGAACTTGCCAAGACTCCTGACAGGCGCAGGTTGAAGAGAGACAGATGCAGATACAAGAGAATCCGTTTTTTTTTTTTAAATTCTAAGTTAACTATTAAAAACATTTTAATCTACATTATGTACAAGTGCCACTGAAAAAGTAGATCCGACAGCCTGTGACTGATATGAGATCTATATCATCACACTGACGGATAAAATAAAAACTATTTCATTGACAGAACAAGTGGTACAATGTAGCTCTGTATTGTAGTACTGCGGCCTTTCTTTGTCATTGTTACTCCTTTGCAATTTCATGTTGTCGTTGCTTCGTGCTGTATATACATGTATACTGATCGATCGATGCACGACAAGTGTGTGTGTTATTACAAATCACATTCGTGCACTTTAACAAATATAATATATGAAAATATTTATCAAGGGCATATCATTTGTCATATTTTGTTATTTTTACATGAATTTTCTTGCCAAGGTACAAGTTAGAATTATTGATTACCTGCTACAATCAAGTTTCATAGAGGAAGCAAACAGAATGTTTGTGTTTTTGATATATAGTTTAGGGTTGAATTGTGGTCACATTGGGTCATAAGTAGGTTTAAGGTGAGCGATATAGGGTCATCTTGTTCAAACAAATTCCTCAAATAAGATCAGTGAAAGCTATTAATATTTTTTTTCTTCAGTTTTCCAACACTTGATATTGCAAATTTAAAATCTTTGTATCCACAATTTACCACACATTCTAATTGAAAAGATTTCTTGAAATGACTGTGTTTGAAATCTTTTTGCATCTCAGGAATCAGAAATGTTATTGATGAAATGAGGGGTATATAATTGATGCTCTGTATACATAAAAACATATAGCCAATCCTTATATTGGCTGTACTATTAGTACATCATAAGTCATAAGGCAAAATGTGAGGTCATTTATGACTCAATGATAGCTTGCTCATCAAGTATTTATTTCAAATTTTACAAAAATTGATTTACTGACAAACAGAACAAGTCACGTTAGAATTTTCAATTAAAGTTGATAAAATTTCAGATTTCTATGGTTTGCATACTACAGTAAAGTCCTATAATTAAGACTATCGGATATTAAGAATGCCCTCTATATTAAAACCAAACATATCGGATTCAAATGGCCTGCTTTCATAGTGAAAAGGTCTCCATAAAATCACCATTTTGCTATAAAGACCATTTTATGCCAGTCTGAAGGGTGGTTTTATTACAGGCACTTTTCTGTATACGCTGTATATCACATTACCTATTCAGTATTAAAATACAAACTAGACCCATCACTAACACTGTTATTTGTCCAGATAGAGTTAGGGTTCTTGTACACTGCACTTCCTCTCAATATGCTTGACCATTGTATGATGTTGTATTGAATCTCAACTAGTTTTTTTCAAGTTATGCTCTGGAGAAGGAAAATGCAACTGACCGCCCGCCCCTATGTCCCCCCCTAAACTTTGTTTTGGGGTACAATAGTCTTTGATATGGAATGTTTTGCTTATTCCATTTATTAGAATATTTGCAATTTATGGTTCAAGAATTCAGCAAAATCAGTAAAATAATTGTTCTTGTATTATGAATCTAGGCGAAACCTGATAAAACAAATGTTGTACATGTGTATTACACTGCTTCTGCTGAGATTTAATAAATATTTAATTTCAGTGTTTTACTGTTGGGACATGAACACAATGTGCTCAAGGCCAGCCATTGTGACACCACATTATGCCAGTCATCTGTCTTTTTATATTTACTGAGTAAACGCTCTAGAAGCATCATTTGATGAACAGTAATGATGAAAGTTGATGTTTGTGTTTAAGATCTTGGAAACACAAGTTAAATGAAACTGGGTTACATGCACTGCATGATCATACATGTATGTAGATTTAAATACAAGGTCACATGGTCAAATCATTGTGAACGCTCTAGAAGCAACAGTTTGTACTCAGTTGTCATGAAAGTTGGTCAGATTTATTTTCTTGATGAACAATAGGACCCTTGGTTGAGTTCTGAACTTCGTTAAATGGAGTAGAAAACTAGATCATGCAATTATAATAATAGAGACTCTAACAGCCAAAATTGATATCCAATTATCATATTGCTGTTAAACAGGATTGAAGTCCAAAACTAGCTCAATTTGGCATAAATTATGAGACTCTTCCTTGACAATAAAAGAAGCCACATCTATTTTAAGACCAAACTTCTTTTTATCAATAATTTTATTCAGACTATGAACACATAATGAGGATGACAGAATATCTACGTACATACAGTATTTAATTGAGAATTACAAATTGCACTAACCCTAGAATCACAGTAAAAATAAGATACATGCAGTATGAAAACAAGTGTTCAAGTCTTTATACATGTCAGTCAAATTAATTACAAAATAGTTACGTATATAATGTATATGATGTATATAATGTAATCATACAGAGGTCCATTTTCCGAGTGTTTTATGTTTTTTAAAATATTTCCGCAGTTGTATTTCTTTTGGCAAATATTTTCCGAATGTAAAATGTATGTTTTCTATACAATGATGTGTGCCAGATACTGTTTACAAAATCAAATGAAGTTGTGAGAAGCTGAGCAAAAATAAGCTCTGATAAAGAAATGAATTAACAGTATTCAATGAAAATTGTTTCTCAAAAACCTTGGCCATCAAAATATAAACTACTGTATACATAAGAAGCTAACAGCAGCTTTTAATCTACTGGAAACTTGCATTTTGGGTATAGATCTGCATGCATGTTCATAAAGCCGAATACCAAAGACGCATTTAACTAGAAATCCATGAAATTAAGCCTTTGAATTAGTATGATTTCACAATACATTCACGCCAAATCTCCATCCACGTTTTAACAATTTAAATTTTAATTGAGTTTACCGCTAAAATTTTCTTTCAACTTAAGTGTTTGCTCCGTCAGCTTTTTCATCTGAACCAGTTCTGATATGCACTTTACTGGCAAGTTAATTCTTAAAACAGATTTACATTTCTGTTTCTGGCAGTATTTCAGCAAACTTTGTTGAGACATACAGTAACACTTATGACTCAAATGACAACTGCTTCAACCCCTACAATATTGTAATAGACTCATCTCTCTCCCAAACTCCTCACAGCCATTTGATTGGCAGTGGTTACTGTATACTGTAAAGGTTAGTAACTGCTATGGGGAGTTTGCTCTCCAGATTGATGAATTGATTTTTTTTATGTCGGAAGTTTCACACTATGGTAGCAGACAAGACTTCCATTTTTAAAATTTGTGAAAGGGAACTTCTCTTAAATCTATGAGAAAGGAATTTTTCATGAATCTTTAAATTAGCCAAGTGCAACATAGTGAAAGCCGTTCTTGGAAGTACATTGTTTCTAGTACACATATAATTCTGGATACTGAATATCGAACACTGTGGCAGGTTTGTCAACAGAGCGTCGAAGTGTTCCTGGACTGTCGGAACCTTTTGAAACCATTGATAAAATCTCATTCAACTTGTTGTGGAAATGGTTTGACTGAAAATAAGAAGAGGACAAAAAATTCAACAGTTGTTTATTGTCTACAAGCATATATAAAATGAAACAATTGTAATCAAGAAATGTGACATTTTGACAGCAAAAAGGTCAAGTCCTAGCTCGCAAAATTTTCTCAGTTTTCTACATTTCCTATAGAAGATTTTTTTTAACACCACTTTCAGCAGTATTTCAGCTTTCAGAGTGGCCACTTTAGCTAACCACTAGTGCAGGAAAGGACGCAAGTACTAGAAACTGCCAACTTTCTCATACAGTGAATCAGCTATGAAATGGGGCTCAATCCATGAAGCTTTAATAAATCATCGAGAGATTTTGTGAATACAAGTTGGAGCAACCTTTACCACTTGACCTGGGACTATTGTCAGAATGCTCAATACAAAAGAATGGAAGTAATGTAATCATCAATCAGAGGTACTGTTGAGTAATATTTTTATGACAAAAATTTTGCAACTTGTGAGCAGACAGACTCTTTCATGTACATGTATGTTTAATTCCAGAAAGGAGAATTCTGTATATAATCTATAGAAATTACTCTTAGTAAGATTTTGAAATAAACTAAGTATGAAAACCACAAAAAAAAGGCGAAAAGTAAGGCACTAATATTACCCACACTGGGACCAATGCCAATCTTGTGACTATTTTCATGAAGATAGACAATGTCGATAATCCTTACGCCTTCTCTCCCATTCCAGATTCACGGTGAATTATTATAACATAATATTATATCCTGAATGATTTCTACCCCATATGCATTTTTATCACTCAATGATGAACCATTTTAAAAAGAACTCATGACAACTAGATCTCGCAGAGTTATGCACCTTGCAAAGCTGAGTAGTACAATGGATACAGGACCTAACTTAAGTTTATGGCTATGACACAAGTCCAATGAAAAATAATAAATACAAAGATGAGACTGGATGTGATGAGAGATATTGGGACATAAGTGATACCTGTCCATCAACCTATTTGGCACTGGAAATAACAAGAAAATATAGGTACATAATTTAATATATAATGTGAGGTTGATCATGATCTGCACTGGTTGCAAACGTGGAACTACTTTCTATCAATAGTGTAATTTCAAACACTAAATAAAGTACAGAGGAATCTATGAAACATATTTATCACATTTAACAGTAACATTACTAATTAACAAGAGCTGTCCCTCACAAGTGACGAATGCCCCCAAAGCCTCACATTGTGTCCTCTCAACTCAATAAAGAGTCAATTTTAAAATGCTTCCATGCTGACAGTGTAACCATGCATACAGTATTCATTACTTAAAACACTACAGTGTGACCCTTTGACTTGGTAGGGACTTGGTCTGCCAAACATCGCGATCTAGACATTTGTGCTAAGTTATTTTAAAAACCTTAAAGCATGATAAAGTTATAGTCTGGACACAAATGCATGCATATATCAGGGTTCCATTACCTATAAACTCTAAGTGACCTACCTTTGTTGGGATGTGGGTCTTCATGAAGTCATCTTGAAATGCTAACATTTGTGCAAATTATTTTAAAATCCTTCAATGCATGAGAAAGTTACAGTCCGGACACAAAGGTTTGCATATTCATATATAAGGAATCATACCTCAAACTCTAAGTGTGACCTTGACCTTTTGAGCCTAGGGATTGGGTCTCACACAACCGTGTCTTGATTCTAGACATTGTGCCTAAATTATTATAAAATCAATCAATACATACAATGTTACAGTGGAGTCACTTTAAAATGCTTAAATACATGACAAAGTCACAGTGCATACACGAAGGTGTTCATATATAGAGGATTCCATGACCCTTTACTTCAAGTGTGACCTTGACCTTAGAGGTAGGGACGGGCTTGACCGACACTCGTTATTGCTAGATTTGGCCAAGTTATGTAAAGGCCATCAAAGCATGACAGAGTTACAGCCGGATCCAATTTGAAAATGCAGCCTTTATTGCATACACAAGGTAAAGTGTGGACAGACACCTTCGGGGCATAAAAATACCCTAGGATAATGGCTATAAATGCATTTGTTTTATAGTTCTGTAATAAAATACAACCTTGTTTTAAAATAAATCTTAAGTTTCAACCAGCCTTAATCTTTCACTGTTTTGAAGTTTAAACTAAACATTGTAAAACAGATAACAATACAGATAATGTGCACTGACATGTCATAAATACACATGTATATCACTATACAATGTAAGATGCCCATGGGCAACACGTCGTGTCCGTCAATGCCCAAAGCCTGGTCAAGATCTCTTGTGCCCATTTTTTACCTTTAATCTCTAAGTATGACCTTGAGCTACAGACCTGGATCATTTGTGTGACATGTTCACAGTTTACTTGTGGTAAACAGTAGTACAAAGTAAGTTGCCTGAGAAAGTTTAAGCCTGGACAGGGCCGCATGTGCCCATTTTTCACCTTTAATCTAAAGTGTGACTTGAACTTTGAATTATGGACCTAGGTTTAACGTACTACATGCCATCCCATTTTGGTGAACTACCATGCCAATTCAATTCAAAATCCTTCAATACATGAGGAAGTTACAGCTCATGCAAGGTCTCATGTGTCCATTTTTTACCTTTATCTCTAAGTGTAACCTTGACTTATGCACTACAGACCTGGGTCATGCAGGCAGCAATTCACCCCCCTGTGGTGAACAGTTCTGCCATTAATAGTGAATTTAAAATTCTTCTATGCAGAAGGAAGATATACCGCTCAGTACAAGTGGTTGGTGTCATCCATTTTTTACCTTTAATCTTTAAGACTTTAGTGTGGCCTTTTTCATAGCTAATAAAATTACTAAATCTGAATAGCAAAACCAGGTCTCACAACATTAAGTGCTCTTGACTCACTCGATGAAAGTAAATACAAAGATGAGAGTGGCAACCTGACCTGAGCTACAGAGAGATATGATATGCGGACATAAGTGTTGAACAATAAGGCCAGGTAAATTAAAAATTCTTGAATGCATGAGGAAGTTACAGCAGGGACAAGTTCTCATGTATCCATCTTTGACATTTAATCTCAGTGTAACCTCAACTTTTGAGCTACAGACCTGGATCTTGTGTGCAACATGCCATCCCAATATGGTGAACAATTTTCCTGGTCAATTCATCAACCTATGCATAAAAGTTACAGCCCGCTTAGATAAAGTACAGAGGAATGGGTACTTGAGTTGCATAGAAGGTCCTATGAACGGGTACATGTGGCTATGTTATCACATTTAAAGCAATTAAACATTACTATACTAAAAATGGGGGTTTTTTTTTTTTTTTTGGGGGGGTGGGTGGTTCGAGCCATCAAGGATCCCAATCACGGGTATATATAATGCATTTCTTTCCAAGGTTTTATATTTCTGTAATTAAATTCAAGAATTAATGTTTATGCTACACCAAGATTCAATCTTAAGACCATTTGTCCCAGCCTTAAAAAGGTTAAATCAAATTCATTGCATTTTTAACTTTCATTTTTGAAGAACTTTTATTGGGTGGGCCTAAGTCAATTTCTGTTACCGGTATATCTGATCTGACTTTCTTACAACGGAAGACATTTCAGCATGTTTTTAATCATTGGAAAGCTGATAAAATACAAAGTTTATTCATTGATTGCATTTTTAGTAAGAAGTCAAAATGATTAAATCGCAATCACATAACTTGCACTATTTTTCTTAATCATTTAGGCCCCTCCCTTTTTTGGAAATGGGCCAAAACACCCCCCCTGAAAAAAAAATCCATCATTAAATACTAAATCCAATTTCGTGAAAAAAAACTTAACATTATACCAATTTACTACTAATTTTTATCAACATTGTAAAAAAATCAGTTTACCTTTAATTGTTCATTTACCGAGGTCCTAAAAACATGCGCTGTTCAACAAAATGCCTGATCAATGTGCAATTGTTTGCCCAATAACTGAGACCGACACATTTTATTGTTTGAGTGAAAGGATGTAATTGACAATGAAATAGATCTGAAAGGACAGCCAGACAGGTTTGAGACATCGAGGTTTGAGTTTTCGGAGGTGGAACAATATGATTTATATAGATATTTTGGCCTGAACATCAGGTAGTTAGATCATCAAATAGTAAATTGGGGGAATCAAATTGGACAGCACATAGGAAGTTTAACTGTATTTCTATGTCTTGTTCTAGCCACATAAGTGCAAAATTTTAATGAGTTAAAAAAGATTGAATTTAATCAAACATCCTTCTATCACCAATACCATTATACTTGAAACACAATAACAACCTTAATATCAGTATTGGCCCTTGTTAAACTTCGCAAATCTTTTTGATCTTTTGTGTGCTATGCATTATATTGCTTAAGTATTTTTGTAGTAATTAAACGAAGCATTAACATTTCGACAAACACTAATCCATTTAAGTTATAGGTAATATTTATGACTATCTAAGGTAAACTATTATAATGCACAACATGGTCTAGCTGGAATTAAAACACTGAATTATTAATTTATACAAATCAAGTGCTTAACCTGTGACTTGTCAGTAAATCAGACAAAGGTCTACCCAACTGCACTATGCAGGACATGCTATACATGTATGTCATAGAACCTGTGCATGTGATCACCTCAACAAAACAGTCACCTGTCTTCAACAGCTCAAACTGATGTACCCAAATTTACTATTCTTATTATCAAATACACCTGTATTCTGGCCGATCATAATGAATACCTTGGCTGGCCACTTAAGACAGGTTTAACTATAATAAACTTTTTAACAAAAACCCTCATAAGATAAAAGCATTGTAGGCCAACTTGAAGGTTATCATAGTTATAGTATATAGACTGATCTCCCTTGTTGAATATCAACTGCTCTCACGCTATCAATGGTTAATAATATGTATTTTATCAGTAAGGTAATACTAATTTAACTGTGTATATCAGTGTGTCGCCTAGTTCTTTTATTTTCATAGAATGCGTGATCATCCGGGATTTTGGTTTTAAAAAGAAAGTAAACAATGGCAACATATTTCTCGGATCAATATAATTCAAGTATACAGAGTGACCAAACTGATTCAACTGTACAATCAAACACTAGAATTGAGATGAATACTGTAGTTTTAAACAAAAGGTGTCACATCCACTCCGGCGGACATGTGAAATCTTTTTGTGAAGACCATGACATGGTGATATGTGAGGACTGCAGTAAATATGAACACAGGTAAAGTTTTTATATATATTTTATTTTCTGCTGTTGTAAATACAGGTGAAACCCTGTCTCGTGTCAAACCCTGTCTAAAGCAGCTACCAAAAGCAAAAGTTGCAATTTATAAGAGCTGAGTGGTTATTATCACAGGTCTAAGGATTCAACCGGATACACAATGCACTGTGGTATCTGTAACTTTCTCAGTACGTGCCTCGCCATTACCAAAATTTCGGTTCGGTACAGTACTGCCCATTATTTACTATTGGTATTCAATGAAAAGGGAAGAAACTGCAAGCTTCCTAAATTGTCTGCTCATAAAATAAGATTGGGAAATATCTGTACTGTCAGCTTAAAGCAGGTGACTGTGTTTTGGGGTGGACACTGAAACAGGTTCAACTGTATCTAGATTTTGATTTCTTTGATTTTAATATACATATTATATCTGGGAGAAAAAACCATTTAGCCTGGATAGGACTGTTAAGAATCCAATATGAGGTCTTCTATGGTTAATGTAGATACGGATCAGCATGCAGAAATATGTGATCTCCGCTGATCTGAATCCATACTGAATGCTAATCAATCAATACACTTCTTGTAAGTATGGTAAAACATTCCAACCTCCCCAAAAACACCTCCTTAGAGCACCAACCTCCCCAAAGTCACACATTTCTTTCTCGTTGAGTCAATAATATAAGAAATTGGCCTCTCCAGAACAACATGATTATATCTCACTACAACAAACACATTTCTGTGTTCCCAATGGTATTCGCTCCCAACAGGTTGCACTGTATTCACATTTAAAGTGACATTATGCGCATCTTACTGCACATAGTGTATTTTTGGTGAGAGTTTGGTATAAAAGCAATTTTTGGTTAAAGCTATTCATTTCCATATGTTAAATTAATGTACACACACCAGTATTTGAAGCTGGATTTTTACTTGAAAAAATCGGACATAAAATGTAGTTTAATGTGTCGTTTTGTGGTATTGATTTGAGGAGGGAAGCAACTGTGATCAGTCATTCTTTTCTTGAATTGACTATCCAGCATGTAAGAAAACACCGCCTGTTACAGTTTTGAAATATACTGTAGCATGACGCAATTTGGAAATACTGCAGGAAAAGTCAATATTTCCTCTAAACCTGAGACCACAATAAGGGCTTTTTGAAAAGATACATGTAAGTACTGATGTTATTTGTGACAATTTACACAAATGTGATAAAGAAATATACTACATACAACATTCATTGCAGGAAATATATCCCTCCATTGGCAATTAGGAAATGCAATTAATGGGACCACTAATTATCAAGGGCTTTTGTATTTATTTTTTGCGTTCAGGTTTATAGTCACAAAAGTGGTGATTTAATGTTCAATTAAATAATTCACTATTACAGTAGAAAGTAGTTGGGAGGAAAGCCCAGATATAACCGTTATTCTAACATAACTGGCAAATAACCTACATACATGTAGAACAAAATCTATTTGGGTTATTCTGCAATAAACCAACCTTGAACGACGTTACACACGCATCGTGTTTTGGCTGTTCTCTCATTTTTTTCATATGTTGTTTCAAATAAGTTGTGTTAGAATCCAAAAAAATAACTATCCAAGTTTGGTTTATGGTAGAATAACCCTTGTTTGTCGTTTTTATGTGTAATATATGATTCAGGCCTTCGGCTTTCGTGACATATTCTTACACTTAATAAGAACGCCAAACTCGGGTTATTCTACCATAAATCATATTTTACATATTTTACATATCATTTCTTAATTAACTTTTAGCTGCATAGCAAAGAAGTACTGCAATAGTTTTTATCTTTCAGAAACTGTGAAAAAGTTGTTGACCTTGGAAAAGTGTCTAAAGGAGTAAAGCTGCACCATGAATACAAGAATACAACTTCCAGTCTGCATAATTTGAAAGATGACCTTGAAAAACTGCAAAAGGCTAGGCAAGATGATAAAGCAAGACTTGGTCAGGAAAAAAATGAAATCAAGCTTAAAATGCGAGAGACTGCAAAGAAGGTACAGGAAAAGCTTGTTACCTTAATGCAAAAAGGTAACCATGAATTGGAAAATAAATACAAAGAATTTGAAGGAGGTATAAACAATGACTTAAAAGTTCTTGAAGAAACATTAGTAAAAGTAAATGAAGCAATCAAAGGTCTGCAAGAGGATGAGAAAGATGCTTTCATTAACATGAAAACTGATAAGAATGTAACAAAGGATGCTAAGAAAACAATCAAGGGAATTGTGGGGCATGCAAGAAAAGAAACTCTGCAATTCACAGTAAATCAAACACTAAAGGAAGCTCGAGATCTCACAGAGAAAGAATTTGGAACTCTTTCTTTTCAAAGCGCATATCTGCCATCAAAGCCAAGGCTGTTCCATGAGGTCTGCGAGTATACTGTCTCCAAACAAGAGAAGTTTAACATAAACAACAAACAAGACCAAGATAGCTGTCATATTTTAGATTCCTGCCTGCTTTATGATGGGACCATGGTTTTGACAGACATCCAACACAACTTGTTAGTACATATTGACCAATCACATAAATTAAAAGAATTTTGTGAAATTCCTGGAGAACCGTGGGGTGTTTGCACAACAAGCACCACTGAAATTGCAGTCACGCTTATTGGCAAAAAGATGGTTCAATTAGTGTCTACAGAAAAAGCACTAGAACTGAGAAATAGTTTTGACGTCGGCCTGCCATGTCGGGGTATCTTCTTCAAAGATGGTAATCTGTTTGTGTGTTGTGGGGGTGGTTCAAGATACTGGCGCTCTGTGATGGAAGGTTCTGGTCAGATAAGAGTGTACAACTTACATGGTATACTTTTACAAACTCTCAAAAATAATGAAAAAGGTAAACGTATATTCGGCAGGCCAAGGGACATAGTCCTAAACCCAGAAAATAATCTGCTCTACATAACAGATGAAACTTATGGCATTATCATTCTTAGCAGAACTGGACAAAAGGTATCCACAATAACGGATACAAACCTGATTACAGCTCGTGGGATCGCCTTCGACAGTAGGGGTCAAATTTTGGTTGGCTGCCTCAAGTCGAACCAAGTTTTTCTGTTTGAAGGAAATGGTACTTTAATCCAGACAGTATTAACACGATCGATGGGTGTTAGCTCTGTCAGATCCCTGTGTTGTAAGGCAGACGACTACAGACTCATTGTGACTGGTCACAGTGATGAGATACAGGTCTTTGACCTGGTTAGGCGATAACATTTGTCAAACTCACCAGTCAGGCGATAACATTTGTCAAACTCACCATTTAGGCGATAACATTTGTCAAACTCACCAGTTAGGTGATAACATTTGTCAAACTCACCAGTCAGGTGATGGTACATCTAAAACTTACCTGTCAAGAAGACATTTTATTCCAGTGACTTGGATAACATCTAGTTTAAATGATGTGATACACTTGTTCTTTATTAGTCAAGAAAAAAGAAAGAGCTCAAAGTGGCTCAGACATACTGAGCATTGTAACTGGATGTAGTGGTACTGTACAGTTTCTAGTGTTGGCTACTGTCTACATATACTTAAGTAAGCAAAAGAAAGAGCTCAAAGTGGCTCAGACATACTGAGCATTGTAACTGGATGTAGTGGTACTGTACAGTTTCTAGTGTTGGCTACTGTCTACATATACTTAAGTAAGCACAGTAAAGTTTTCAAGACAATGTTCATTTTTAGGTGTTGTAGATATATACAATTTTTATTATTTTATGTTTATCAAACTTGTGCACAAAAATTAGTATGACTAGAAACATATGTAGAAATGATAGTACTAAACATGAATTCCTTCAGACAACACAGATACTGTGCAAATAAAAAGTCCAGGAATATTTCTACATGTCCTACATGTGACTGGTTATCAGTGACTGAACACAGTTCTTACACTTGACTAGTGACTAAACATAGTGTCTAAATGCTTGTATTTCTACCCTATACTCTACCAAGGAAGTTATAGTTTTCAACCTGTAACTGCACCATTGTTGATTATCCTTTATCCTACTAACTTTCTAAACTGGGCAAGTCCATCTTTAAATCTAGACAGGACTATGAATATAGAACAGTGCAGATCATGATCATGAAGGCAGAATCAACCTCTGACGGAAGGATAAAGTTTAGAAACTAAACTGATTAATATTTTTAAAAGTATCTTAATCATAACAGCTGTCAGATAAAGAAAAAACCTTACCCAACATTTTTTTCAGTGATTCAACAGTAATTTCCTCACCAGACTTCTTCTGCAAAGAGAGGCAGTATATACATGTTCATGTATTAAATGTTTGATATTTACAGAAACATGGCAGTAAGAAGGTATGTTCAATTGACATTGAAATTATGCAAACACCTCAAATCATGTTGTCAGAATACCTAGCACGGTAACATAAATAATAATTGTGTTTGGCTGTGTACAGAATGTTCAAAATTGTTTCTTATTTCAATATTTACAGAAAAAATATCTGTTATATACATGTATATCAAATCAGCATCTTATATGACTATTCAGCTGAAATCAATGTATAATTTATGTTGCTTAAAAAAATTAATCCTTTGAACTGAAAGAAATTTTTATAGTTACTGCTTCTATAATGATCTACTGCGATAATTTGTTATCATGATAATCTATATTGCTGTTGTTGGTGTTGTTGTTGTTGCTGCTGATGATATTGATATATTCATGGATTTTTGTGCCAAATGTTACAAGTGATCAAAAGTGTTGGAGATCTTATTGTTACTATAAACAGCCATGATTTTATCAACTGTTAACATTTGATGATTAAAAGTATAGATTAAAATTATTAAAATCATGGTCAGATTTGTTATATGGAGACTGTAACTTCAGAGTCAGGACCTCCCCTACCATTTGCGAATGTCGTCAACTGCACCATATTCTGCAGAGTGGCAAAGAAATTTACAATATCTGCTTAATTTCAATCATTAAGCCAACGATAGTTTTTGCAAAAAATGTGGCAACAGGGTTTTGATCCCTTGGGAAGGCTTTGTAAGCCATGATATACTTATCCGTATAAAATACCTCAATAGTGAAGAGTCGTATATTTTAGTTAGTTTCAATCTCAAGGTTGTTAACACTCTGTCTGAAAATGATTCACCATGGTCATAGGTACTCTATAGCAGGTATGTCTACACTCTCACCATATTACCATATTTTCAACAACAGAAGTGACTGTGTCAGGTACATTACAGGATGCCCATATATTACAACAGCTACTGGTTGAAAATATAGCAAGCGGCATACCTTAAAGTTCATTAATACAACACTGTAAAAGCATCATTTCACATAAATGTATTGCCACCTGTCATATAGTGCTGACCAGTTAGTTCAGATAAAGATAGTGCACATGTACTAACCCGAGCTAGAACAGGTGACCCCTCTGCACTCTCAAACTCTAGATTGATGGAGTTTATATCACTCATACTCCTGCTACCGTCCACTTCTGTAAAACCTCAAATAAATAAACATACTGCCTATATAAATACAATACTGTAAAACCAGTCTTTCACAGCCAATTATACTGTAAATTGGCTACTTTTCGTGTTACGAAAATTTCCTGATTTGTAAGCAGACAGACTTATTCACACATTTCAAATTCGCAAAAGGAGAAGTCTCTAAAAGTAAATCTGTGTGAAATTAATCGTTTTATAAAATAAATTTCTCAAGCGAATAGTTTTAATGAATTTTACCAAAAGGTTTCTGTGTAAATGGAATGGTGAGCCTTGCGAGATCTATGCCTTCTGACGAGAGAAGATCTGAAATAATGTCCACCTGGAACAACCACTTGTCTTTCAATGTTACTGTATGCGGATAACTAAAATATCAAAAATAATTATTAGAAGTTCTGCTTCAAAGTATATTTTGGTAAGAACTATTCACTCTCAATATACTAGTACTGCAATACATATGGCAACCTAGTGCCACGTATTGCAATATATCACAATACAATTTTTCTGGCAATACCCATCCCTAATTACAACATTATCATAATAGTGGTCTTTGAATATTGAAACTATTTACTCCTACCCTGCAGACTTTCCAAAATAACTTCGTCCATCTTTCAGTTTGGACAGTATACTTTTGGTTTTTCAAAGGGGGCAGCTAACTAAAAACTCACTGGCTGAAGAGCAAACAGTGCAAATCTGGTCTGAGAAACATGTTTCTTGCATACCAGATCGGGATGTCTTGCATACCAGATCGAGATTATCTGCAGTTTTTACCAGTGCTGGAAAATCTCATCTTAAATGATGTCTGAAATGGTACAATGCTTCGATCTACCAAACTTTATGTTCCGATAAAGAGTTTGGCCATTTCAATATTCAATAACCACTAATGAAACATCTTATTTTCAGATATTCTATCAATCATCAGCTATAGGTTTTTTCATTCAAAACATGGACTTTTATTTACCAATTATATTATACCACATTAAACGTGTCCTAAGCTTCTATCCTGGAAATGAGGTCACCTCAGAGTGTTATTACAAACCCGAGTGTTATTACAAATCTGGTCTGAGAAACATAACACTGCACTATAATGTTTCAAGAACCTGAAACAAGTGATGTAATCACATTTCAATCTGGAAAACCTTGGTTTGGGGTCATAATTTTATCTATTACCATTTTATCTATGCAGGCCATAATCTTAAATGACATGAATTATCAATCTTATCGGTTTGCGAAACAAAAAAAATTCACTAGTGTAAAATTGACTTTACACAAGGTCTGATGTACACAGAAGCTTGAAAATACATAACAAAACTGACGATCTAGTGCTAGAAAAAAAGAAAACTAGTTTGGGCGCATGCTAAAAAGAATGAGAGATTGTATCAAAGTTTAACCATTAAGTTCTTTATATGCCAGGAATATCATTTACACTCTAACTGCAATTATTCTTGAAATAGCAGGGGACAGTAAACATTGCATCAAGTTAGAAAAAGAGTACAAAATGCTATACTTAATGGGAGAAGATATACATTTCCAAACTTGACTAGACTATGCATATTTGCAAAAATACATCATGCCAAATGCACAATGTAAATAATGTTAGTATACAGAGTCTTGGTTTAAACAGTATTTAATATTCAATAAATGCATATACAATATTTCTGTTAATACCAAGAGAATCTAATTATTTTTTTATACTTGGCAGCCAGACTGGCGGCTTTTATGGGTTGGCTTGGGCGATTAACTGTCTAAGATGGAAGGTGTTAGTACAGTAAAGTTCCTGTAATAAGACCACCCATAAGAATCACATGACGTGGTCTTAATATCAACATGGTCTTTTTACCAAGACCATTTTCCTTTAAAATGGGCACTTTGTCTTATTACATATAGAGCGGTCTTAATATTGGGTGGTCTTAATAGCAGAACATTACTGTATAATTATACTGGTATATATATATTCTTTGTTCTTTCTTTGTTTTATGATAAGAAATTGTTACTATTTTATTATTACATTATATCCAAAGCACTGAATTTTTTTTATATTAGCAGTAAGGAAATACGAAGAGAAACACACTGAGGAATGTTTGTTTTATTTGATCTCTTGTTAAGGACTGAGAAGTTATGCTTAGAAATGGAAGACCCACTTGACTTAGCAGCATCACAAGAACTGTTTCCCTGCTCTCGTTAACATTATTTGCTGTGAAAAGCAACGTAGGTTGAAAGACAGCTTTATATCTTTGCTGAATAAGGGACTGTCGAGAAAGATTAATATTGTAGTGACACCAAATGCATTACTTAAATCTTGGGACATTAAGTTGTGACTTTGACCTAGAGGCTGCATGGTTGTAAGACCAGTTCTGCACATTGTCTTGGACAGATAAACATTGAAATGTATATAAAAGATTTCATAAATTTCAAAATCCTTCAAGCGGTTTAGGAGATATAGTATCATGAACTTGACATGTGACACTGACACCAAGCCATCTAACGGAATGAACATTTGACCCTAATTTCAGGGAAAAACCTTTTAGGGCTTTAGGAGTTATCGTCTCATAACCTTTCACCCCTACTGGCGGCCTTGACCTTTTCCAGTAGACATCTATTTGTAAATGAGCTGTTGTTTTGTTCTTTTGGCTCATATTTTCTTCCAGGGCCAAAAAGGGATATTTTCAAAGGCAATGAACAAGAGCTGCTGTTTCCAAATTTACACAAACACTTAACAAAAACTGATGTAAAACCCAGACAAACAGTATTAGAAATGCAAAGTGAACAGTTACATCAGCATTACATGCCATCAATCAAATATAGTGGCATATTTATAACTATCGTACAAGCAAAATGAAAAGTATTTTTCACAAATTGATAAAACAGAAACTTCAGGAATCTAACAATTAAAACATGGAACAACAAACAAAATTTATCTACATTTTTGTTAATACATTTTAATAATATATACATGTAGATGCACCCTAAAAGAAACCCCTTGTGTATGCTGAAGTTTATTTTACACCTTCTTTCAGGAACAATTTTACGGAAAATTGCATATCCGTTGATCCTTAAGAAAATTAACCAGTGCTTGACCTCTAGGAGACTTCATAGTAATTACATAACCATTCAACTATGTCAAACTAAATTTACAACAAGAGGGCCATGATGGACCAATATTGCTCACCTGAATGAACAGAGAACATCATGATCAGATTTGCATAATTCCTGATAATTCAGATAAAACTTGTGCATTTGAACAGAGCCCTGTCAGCAAATTTGGTAGAGGACCATCCAAGCTACAATACCGTGAAGTTTGGTTAAAATTAGAACAGAGGAGAAATTGTGTTAATTTTTTTTTACTTTTAGCTTTGGTGGCCATTTTGTGTGGTGGAGCGGAACTGTTCGAGCAAATTTGTACCATCAAAGGAACAGTGAAATTGGCCAAGTTATTAAGAAGGAAATGTCATTCAAATCTTTTTCTAAATTTAGTTCTGCATGGTAGCCATTTTGTGCGGTGATGTGAAACTGAGCAATTTTGATAGAGGACCATCTAAGCAACAATCGTATGAGGTTTGGTTGAAATTGGCCCAGTAGATGTCGCTGAAGCAATTGTTGATGATGCGTGACAAACGCTGACGGACATCAAGCAGTCACAAAAGCTCACCATGAGCACTTTATGCTCAGGTGAGCTAAAAAAAAAATAATATGCTAATATTTGTAGCAGCGGTAAAAGCATGAAAATATATTTACATTTTAAAATATGAAAACTTTTTTTTTTAGTATTGAAAGTTACTATTTGAACTTGGTAGGCATGCAGACCAAACTTTGGTCAATTAAAACATATTGGTTCATACAAACATGCTTCTATGAAGGTGTATCTATCGGATTTATACAACACTCTGCATGATGCATTAAACATATACATGTCATTAAACATTAAAACTACATGTATATATTGAGCAATACTCACTCAGTGTTGGAAGCAAAGTCAGTGAGAGGGATATCGTCGTGGTCAGTGGAACTGTACAAGAGTAGTATTGTAAATGTGTACCACTATATATCACTAACTCTACTATCTTTTTTTTAATTTTCACACCTATTTCAACAATATTCCACGTCTACACACAGCTAGTCAGTTAATCTTATAATCATTCATTGGAATTCATTCTAGTAATAGACTCATATACCTAATTAAAACTATTAACATTTCTCTCATAAACATTAAGGATGGTAGCCAGTCTTGAACCCATGACCTTCACCAATGAAAGATTTGATGATATCGGGTCAGTGACTTAAACCACTCTACCATGAAAAGCGGTCAAGTTTCAGCCAATATAATTAATTCTTCCAAGGGGTTCAAGGTGAAAGTTTCCTGATCTAACAGCTAACAGTGCAGATCATGATTAGACTACACACACTGGACAGGCTGATCATGATCTGTACTTGACGTGAAGGAAGAGTCACTTGAGCCACCAGTAGGGTACAAACAATTTATTTCAGCTGAAATTCCTTAAATTTACAACCAATGTCATATAATAATTACCCATCAATCACAATGGAAAGAAGACCTGCAAGTTAAGCTTTATTTTGAGGACGCATCTGTAAACAAGTCTTGAGGTAACTGAACATCAAAAGTACTTAATCAAGTGAGTTAATCTAATTTATGCGCTCTGATATTCTGTTAGAAAGAGCACAAGGATTTGTGATGGGCATATAAGGTAATGCAAAATTAATGCCATAAATCAAAATGAGTTCTCTGGCGATACCTGGGTGGTGACACTGGATGTTATGACTAAAGATACTACATGTAGAAAAGAAGACAAGGTAAGCAAGAAAAGATTGTAATCACCATATTTATTACAAAACAATTTCACTTAATACATGATACACACCCACTTTATATTACAGATGATATAATTATTTCTACACAGTTTTAAAATGCAATAAACAAACCTATTAGGTCGATTTTTCCTGTTGAAAGCAAATTCTGGTAGAAGATGAGGAGCTTCAGTCCTTCTCCACTCTAACACCTGTATAACAAACAAGAAAACCTTACTTTCCTTATGTGTATTTATATTGACCTGTGTGGGTAAGATGTTAGTACAAAAAGCTGATGATACAGTTAATTTCATATAAACTAAATTAAACATAAATACAAAACTTCTCAAAATTAAATGGTTTGATAACAGTTGATATATGTCTATAGTGACTGATATCTTTTGGTTGAACCTGTTAATAAAAACAAACAAGAGGGCCAAGATGGCCCTATATCGCTCACCTTGGTACAAGTCCACTTGCCTGGTGGAAGATCACTAGATAATGTTATATACCAAATAAGTTTTCCTATATACGCCTTTGTAAAACAAATGATCCCCCCGGGCAAGGTCAATTTTGACCCAAGGGGCATAATTTGACCAAACTTTGAAGAGGTCTACTAGGCAATGCTACATGCCAATTATCTATGCTCTATAGGCCTTGTGGTTTCAGAGAAAAAGATTTTTAAAGTTTTCCCTATATAAGCCTATGTAAAACTAAGTGGCCCCCGGTGTGGGGTCAAATTTGACCCGGGGTCATAATTTGAACAAACTTGGTGGAGGTACACTAGCCAATGCTACATGCCAAATATCTAAGCTCTAGGCCTTGTGGTTTCAAAGAAAGAAAGATTTTTAAAATTTTTACTATATAAGTCTATGTAAAACTAAGTGAGCCCCGTGCAGGGTCAATTTTGATCCGAGGGTCATAATTTGAACAATCTTGGTAGAGGTCCACTAGCCAATGCTACATGACAAATATCTAAGCTCTAGGCCTTTGGTTTCAGAGAAGAAGATTTTTAGTTTTTCCTACATAAGCCTATGTAAAACTAAGTGACCCCCGTGTGGGGTCAATTTTGATCCGGGGCTCATAATTTGAACAATCTTGGTAGAGGTCCACTAGCCAATGCTACATGCCAAATATCTAAGCTCTAAGCCTTGTGGTTTCAGAGAAGAAGATTTTTAAAGTTTTTCCTATATATATTCCTATGCAAAACTAAGTGACCAACCCCGCGGGGGTCAATTTTGACCCAGGGGTCATAATTTGAACAATCTTGGTAGAGGTCCACTAGACAATGCTACATGCCAAATATCTTAGCTCTGGGCCGCCTAGGCCCTTTGCGGGTGCAGGGCAGAGCCCTGTTGGGGGACCAGGGGACGAAGCCCCCGGAAGCTCCTGGATTTTCTAGCATTTCAGATCACTTTAAGGCAAAATCCAGAGCATTTTGGTCATGTACTGACCTGATGTTTTTAACAATTTTAATCATTTCATTTAAACATAGAGTAAAACAAGAGGGCCAAGATGGCCCTATATCGCTCACCTTGGTACAAGTCCACTTGCCTGGTGGAAGATCACTAGATAATGTTATATACCAAATAAGTTTTCCTATATACGCCTTTGTAAAACAAATGACCCCCCCCCCCCCCCCCGGGCAAGGTCAATTTTGACCCCAGGGGCATAATTTGAACAAACTTTAAAAGAGGTCTACTAGGCAAGCTACATGCCAAATATCTAAGCTCTAGGCCTTGTGGTTTCAGAGAAGAAGATTTTTAAAAGTTTTCCCTACATATTCCTATGCAAAACTAAGTGACCCCGGTGCGGGGTCAATTTTGACCCGGGGCTCATAATTTGAACAAACTTGGTAGAGGTCCACTAGCCAATGCTACATGCCAAATATCTAAGCTCTAGGCCTTGTGGTTTCAGAGAAGAAGATTTTTTAAGTTTTTCCTATATATTCCTCTGCAAAACTAAGTGACCCCCGGTGCGGGGTCAATTTTGACCCGGGGCTCATAATTTGAACAATCTTGGTAGAGGTCCACTAGACAATGCTACATGCCAAATATCTTAGCTCTAGGCCTTTGGTTTCAGAGAAGAAAGATTTTTAAAAGTTTTTCCTATATATTCCTATGCAAAAACTAAGGGCCCACCCGCGCGGGTCAATTTTGACCCGGGGTCATAATTTGAACAATCTTGGTAGAGGTCCACTAGACAATGCTACATGCCAAATATCTAAGCTCTAGGCCTTGTGGTTTCAGAGAAGAAGATTTTTAAAGTTTTTCCTATTTTTTGCCATAGCAACCAGAGTTCTGCATGGAATGGAATTCTTTGAACAATTTTGGTAGAGCTTCATGCAAGGAACATTCCTGCATAGTTTTATCAACATTGGCCTAGAGGTTTCAGAGGAGATGTCATTTGAATCATAATGTTGATGGACGACGGACGACGGACAATCATCGATCAGAAAAGCTCACCCTGGCGTAGCCAGGTGAGCTAAAAATCAAATAAAACAAGCATGTTTAGAGAATGATGTTAATTCAGTTTAGGGTTTGAGAACTTGAAAAATAGGAATTTAACAGAACATTTTGAGATATAAAAAAAAACTTATACAGAACCTACTGGTGTCAGTGAAATAATTTTTAAAAGTGAACTCTGTCATCCAGTCAATCAGACCCCCATTCAAAATTAAATTTTTGCTTTTCAGGGAAGCATTTTACACCTTCTTAAATCAGATAGCTGCACATCCCCTCCCTAGATCAATCAGTCTAAAAGTACGTTGTTCCCTGTTTGTCACATATTTTCGCGACCTCTCAAATCCGTGATTTTCGTGCGTTTTTGCTTTTATCAGTTTTAATACAAAAAAAGTCCCAAAAGTATTTTCAAATAATGATTAACATAAACAAATACTGGGAGGTTATCTCTAAACCCCCTCCCTGCCGATATTCATGTAGAGTAAAAAATATATAGGTCTATAATAATTCGGAAGTTAAAATTTAATAATTGTTTATCAATTAACATCTTTGATAACGACAGAGACGGCCACGTGCTGTTTGGTAGGTAGCCACAAATTAGCTCCGCCTACTTTCATATATTATCCAACAGACGACAATCGATTCTTGACTGACGGCGAAATGACGAGACTTGTAACGATGCTCCGCCTACTTTCGAATGTTACCAAATAGACGACAATCGGTTTTTGATTGACACAGCGAAATTGCCGAGACATGTGACTGCCCCCCTTCCCACCAACATTTATTTCGTTCTGAAAATCGATCTTTAGGACTCTGAATGCGGATTAACACGGAACTTTGACACCCCTGTATTAAAACACGTTGATAATTAGTACGCAATTATTGTTAACTGGAAACGTCGTATTATCATCTGTTGTTGAGTCTTCTTAACACCGTACTGATAGAAAAAATGCGGTTCATTTATCAAATCCCAAAATTTTAGAAGGGATTCATTTGGGTCAAAATAGCGGAATTTATTTTCGATTCGGCCCGAAAATCGGATAAAAAGGTGCCCTGTAATTCTACATAAATCTAACGATTTAAGTCTTATTATAATTAAACAATGAAATCCTTGATTTATTGGAGAAGTTTGTTTTGGTTTCGGGCTTAATTTATTATTAAGTATTGAGCTATTGTTCTTCGACCCGACTACTAAAAAACGGCCGAGAATTTAACAAAAGAAAACTATTATGCATTCATTTAAAACATTTGTTTTGTTTATACCAAGGCAATTCCCGTCGCGAACGTCGGCGATAATTATTATAATTAATGTCCCAATATCCAGGATTATTCATTGTTCTTCGCCACATTTGTGCAAAACTGCGGAAAATTAGACAATAAAATCAATGCACGCTTTTCTCATCATATATTGATAAATCATCGGCAATTACCACTGGTGGTAACGAGGGCGGTACTGCGCCGTTGATTGGCGATTATTTTGACAGCTTTGTGTCTCTATAGGCATTTCCGGGCGTACAGTATGTGTCTGGGGTCTCAAATTTCGGCTAACGGAATTAACGAATCGCCGAGCCTACCCCCCCCGCCGCCCCCGGAAAATTTCTTCTCGGATTTACGTCGATCTCAAAAATGACCCCGGCCGCCACAAAAAAAGTGGAAATCCGCGTTTCCGCGGAAGATTCTCACCCCTGATATATATGCCTATGCAAAAACTAAGTGCCCACCCGTGCGGGGTCAATTTTGACCCAGGGGTCATAATTTGAACAATCTTGGTAGAGGTCCACTAGACAATGCTACATGCCAAATATCTAAGCTCTAGGCCTTGTGTTTTCAGAGAAGAAGATTTTTAAAGTTTTCCCTATATATTCCTATGCAAAAACTAAGGGCCCACCTGCGCGGGGTCAATTTTTGACCCGGGGTCATAATTTGAACAATCTTGGTAGAGGTCCACTAGACAACGCTACATGCCAAATATCTAAGCTCTAGGCCTTGTGGTTTCAGAGAAGAAGATTTAAAGTTTTTCCTATTTGTTGCCATAGCAACCAGAGTTCGCATGGAATGGAATTCTTTGAACACTTTTGGTAGAGCTTCATGCAAGGAACATTCCTGCATAGTTTTATCAACATTGGCCTAGAGGTTTCAGAGGAGATGTCATTTGAATCAAAATGTTGACGGACGACGGACAATCATCGATCAGAAAAGCTCACCCTGGCATAGCCAGGTGAGCTAAAAAATAAAATAAAATAAAATATAAAACAAGCAAAGTTAGTTTAAACAAGAGTTTTCCTTCATAAGTGATGAATACCCCCCCCCACAAAGAGAAGTCTCACAGTCAATAAATCCTCCAATGTTCAAAATAGTTACATTCTGTATTAAAAATTTCGATGTATTAAAAAATTACAGTCTGTACACAAATGTGTACATATATACAGGATTCCATTACCTTTAAATTCCAAGTGTGACCTTAACCTTTGACGTAGGGATGTGGATCTTGAACTTGACACATTGTGCCATATAACATGCAATTGAAAATCCCTTCAATCCTGACAAAGTTACAGCCCGTAAAGGACGGACACATGGAGGGACTGACAGTGCAATTTTAATATACCCTCCTTTAGGTGCATGATAATACAATTTCATATAAAATCTTAATGTCAGGTATACTTTTATTTAATATTATAATATGTATCACTGTAAATATTCATATTACACATGCCCCCCAAAACAAAAAAAACCAAGGGGAAAGGGGAAGAGAAGAGCTTGAAATAATGTATAAACTTACTAACATAACAGGAGTGTCAAACTGTCATGAAATACCACTGTCATAAGTAATCAATTGTGGTTTATGGATGTCATTCATTAGCTAACAATGACCCCATGAAATGATGTCAAATGTCTCACAGGGCGTATAAAATGAGGAATACCTCTAATATATACTGATGCAGCTGTTGAAGCTCGCAGACTTGGGCTAACAAACACATAAATGCTCCAACCAGGGCATGTACTGCACATTTATGGGTCAGTGGCAAGCTTAAGTTGTTTGTGGCAATATTCTGTAATAAAAAAACAAAGAGTAGATGACATTCAATGCAGTCTATACGAAATTCATATATAACATTTATTTAGAGATGAAAAGAAGTTACAGCAACATATTTAACAATCCTAACAAACATCTACCTGAAACAAAATTCACAGATCAGGACAAAAATGATTCCATAGCCAATAAATATGGATACCAAATGACCTAAACTGCATTTTAGGTTTAAATCTCCCAATTCACCCTGCAGTACACACCTGACCTAGAAACCATGCTTCTCCACTCAACACTGATAGCGATTTTACAACTAACTCTGTAGAACATGTACATTAGATCTACTAACAAATTTATGAGAAACATTTAACCTTTTTATTTAATTAACTTTTTTGTAAGAAATGAAAAATGAGTCCTAGGCTTATACTTTTGCCAAAAAAAGAATGACTGTAGAGGTCACCCTCTATTCTGCTGTCTGGGTTCAGAGTCATTTATCCTACCCCTAAACCTCAGTGGTGAAACGTAAACAGTCCTGCTACTTGACTCCTACCCTGCTGGTAGCTAATGACCTATGCTTCAAGTGCAGACTATGATCTGTCTTCACATCTAATCAGAGTTCAATCCTACACCGACACCTGAACATGCTGACCATTTACAGTAAACACTGATACTTTTTGTATCGTAAAACATACTGTGAAGATTATGAATATGCAGCTTTATATATGACATGATTGTGCTGATCTCAAATTTAAATCTGATTTGCTTTACTATTTAAAACAACTCACGTGATGTCATTTCTTGACGTTTTGTTGTTTTTTCATTTCTAAGCTTGTCATGAATATGATCAACATGTGAATTTAAAAAGTGCAGACAAATTTCTTGAAAAAGGCAATATTGCCGAAAATTTGAATTAAAGAGTTGTTTTAAATAGAAAAACAGTTATAATTGTTATTCCCTGAGGAATATTGAAAGAATTTATTGATTTGCTTTAAGTTTTATAAAAACTCTTCTACAATAAAACACCAAAGTTTACCCAAATTTTCTTACTCTGGCAGTGTAATACTAAGAGTATCCCTTTCAACTAACATCTGTTGCAAGTAAACTACATGTCCATGTGTCCACTAACACCTTCACTTTCATTCAATTAATATGTGGTGTCAATATTAACCCGCTCACTAACATTAAATGGTGCTACGTCATCTATAAATTAATGAGACCAGCACTAAGCAGAAAATTCAGGTATCATATTTTTTCTTATACATATTAACTTTCTGAAATAACATGTTAAATGTGAGCTCTTGTAATTAGGTTTAACAGTAACCAAAATTTCAGACAAAGCGCTAATTTCACAATATCGGTTCAACTATAGTACTAAGTGAAGATAAAAGGAATCTGTATGACACTTTAACAGAAATGTTTGCTTTTTAAGGTTACTACAGTGAAACACTTTTAAATAAGAACAGAAATCATCTTCTACTAAGAAAAAAAAGAAACAATATCCCTTGATAAACATTTATCTGTAAAAAAGTGAAAAATTATGACATGACACAAACTGAACTGCACTGTGACACCCGTCCTTTTTTATATTCTTAGTATCTAATTATTCAATTTAAAACAATTACAGTATACAAATTGTATAACAAAATAGCAAGCTAAATCCCTTTTGATCTCTCTGAATTCAAAATTCCTTTGGATTGTTTTGGTCTAAAGCACACCATGTACAAATTGCATTTCTGAAAATGTACTTATATAAGTGCAGACAGTGGAGGGCTAAAGGTGCATGGATGTAGGTATCCTGGTACTGTATAGGCCTTGTAAAGAAAGGAAGGATAAAAGCACAATGTTTGGACAGCTAACTGGCACAGACATGACTTGCTCCAATCTATACCTCTGCTAGAGGTATATGGGTATGTTGAATCTGCATTGTGGCACATCATGATCTGCGCTGGCAAAAAAAGGAGGACTTGGGTATGGGTTAATATGAAAACTTTTATAAAGATTTATGAGCAGAGTGTTCATAGTGCATCACTGTTAAAACAGCTGTGTAAGTAAACAATTGCAATTTAATATATACTGTAGACATAATACAGATATAATATAGACATAATACAGACACAGACATCATAACTCCTGAACAGATCAGGCTGTCTTCACAGACAGTAAAATGGTCCTATGCCTGTACTATGTTATACTACATACAAATTTGAAAATGCCTGCCTACATACCCCTTCATTTACAGTGCATGGTATGTCTGGTTAGAAAATATGTCTGGTTATATAAAGTTGCAGTATACTAGTACCATTCCCTTCAACATAGTGTCAACATTGTGACACTCTTCCTCTTTTCCAATGATAAAATCCTACATAAGTTATAACATTTAAAAATCTCTATAATCAAAATTTAATGTCAATACCCAATAAAATATCAGTTTTTCGTTTTTTTCCATAACATTACAGACAAGTCTAGTACTAGTCAGATAAGGAATGAAAGTTGTTTTCATCAGTAATCTGATATTTCTCTTTATGTAAAGGCAAGGCATATGAACTCACAACTATTGTTTTAAGTATTTTTGCAACAAAAAGAAAACAAATACACGAAAAATACATAAAAAGTCAAACATGTTCAACACCCAAGTTGTCAACTCAAATTCACTGTGTACATTATGAAATAAAACATCTGTGAGTTCATAAGAGTATCAATGTTTAAACATACCTGCATGTCAAGTCCAAGTCGGATAAGTTCGACGATGGTTTCCTTCGACGTCATTTCAATACAGATAAGCGACATTGTACAGTACAGTGCCTGGAAGTTGTCTACTTTATTACTCTCTAGTTTTATGTTTTCCAGTAAATACCAGTAAAACTGCATACCATACTGTGAAACAGACAAATTAAACATGATAACATTACAGTCTGTTTTACGCAGATTCTTTTGAAAACTATGGCAGATGCTTTTTCTACAGTACCCGAGAAAAAACTTTGATAGAGGCAGGTATTACAAACCTTTATATAGCTATGAAAAATTGACTGTATCAGTGTCCATTCATTGATGTAAATGAAAATATGTAATTTTACAGAAACATGGTAGTTACATAGTAATTCAATGCATTTACCTTTTTCATAAATAATGTATCAGCTCTGTTGACCTTCTCAACTTTAAAACCTGCTTTTGAAATGTCTTTAACCACTCTGAAATGAGACACATATAAAATTCCTGTTGCATTTCTTTTAAATTCATATTTCTATTCTAAATGAATAGTATCTGGTATAAGAAAATTCTATATCAAAACTCATTTACTTAATGTATAAAGACGAGTGCTTACAAAATTTCCACAAATTACTACACATTTCCAGAAAACACAGATGCACTCAAATTTATAAATATTTTTTTCTCTGACACCAGTCTCTATACAGAAAATTCTGATTGGCTAATGGTGACCTTTTTTGCAAATAGACCAATCAGAAGTTGCAGATTTTAGACTAGTCTTAGGAAAAGGTTTTAAGAACCTAAAATTTGACAAAGACTTTGAAAGATTATGTTTAGGGGACAGAATAGGAAGAATCAAGTACAATTCAATACCAAACATCTATAAAAAAGGCTTCTTCACAGATTTAACTCAATTACATGTACAAAATACTTTCAAACATTGTGTACTTAACCAAGAAAAAGCTTAACACCTACTGTACATGGGCAAGCTTGTCTATATTTTCATGTCTGTCAATCAATGTATGTAATATCTCCTGCACAATAATTCTCATGGCTGGATCATCAAACAATGACATACGTAGCAACGGTAACAAGAACTCCTGCGGAAATGCATTAGCTATGTTCACTGTCTTATACTTGGCAGCTACCTGTGAATATGAAAGGAATCATTATATAGCCAAATGAACAACTAAACTATCCTGTGAGAATGATGCAGATGTAAACCAGTCAACAGCAGTCTTAACTTCTTCCATTTCTTTGTACTATTGGACTTTACCCATAACAAATACATATTAAAAAAGTTTGAATGGATTCTTATGATTTATCATACGTTGAAAAAAATTGGAATAGATTTTTAGTTAAAAACTCTGAAATCAACTCAATGTGATGCACATACCTTCAATAATGTTTTCAAAAGCATAGTCTGCAGCTGTACATCCATCTGTACACTGTAATAGAATGATGTAAATTTAGGATTTGCTAAATTCAAGAACAAATGAACAAAAACATGAGGGCCATGATGGCCCTATATCGCTCACCTGACTACCATTTGCTATAATGAAAGGGGTCAAGATTCTAACATAATTTGTAGAGGTCCGCTACACAATGCTAAGTAACATTTCAAATATCTATTATCTGCCTGTCGGCCTTGTGGTTTTTTAAAAAAGTTTTCCCTATATAAGCCTATGTAAAATCAAGTGACTACCCCCCCCCCACTCCTGGGAAGGGTTTATTTTGACTAGGGGTCATGATTTGAACAATCTTGGTAATAGTCCACTAGACAATGCTACATGCTAAATATCTCAGCTCTAGGCTTTGTGGTTTCAGAGAAGAAGAATTTTAGGTTTTTCCTATATGAGCCTATGTAAAACGGAGAGACTGCCCCGGGCGGGGTCAATTTTGACCCAGGGCTCATAATTTGAACAATCTTGGTAGAGGTCCACTAGAAAATGCCACATGCTAAATTATGTAGCTCCAAGCTCTAGGCCTTGTGGTTTCAGAGAAGATTTTTAAAGTTTTTCCTATTTGTTGCCATAGCAACCCCAGTTCTGCATGGAATGGAATTCTTTAAACAGTTTTGGTAGAGCTTCATGCAAGGAACATCACTGCCAAGTTTCATAAACATTTGCCCAGTGGTTTCAGAGGAGATGTCATTTGAAGGAAATGGTGGACATACGGATGGACAGACATACGACAGACCCCGGACGGAGAGGGATCCTAATAGCTCACTCTGGCACTTTGTGCCAGGTGAGCTAAAAACAACTATAAAATGCAGTTTCTGACTCAATCTCAACATCAATGAACTAAAACCAGCCCTGTGAGTGTGATACAAAAAGTTTTTTTTTTAAATTTGGACTATGTACCCAAGGTATATGCCGGTAGATGAATATCAAAATGAGGCAACCTTTTATAGCAGTATTACTTTTCAAAGCAGAAACTAAGATTTGGACCTATAGCAAATGGTGACACTGCCTTGAGATGAAAATTCAGAATGTTTTTTACCACTCTGCTATTATTAATAAGTATTTACCCCAAAGTCTCCTCCACAGTGAACTGTGGGAACTTTGCCATCACAAACATCATTATTTCTATTTTCTGATAGTCTGGAAGGTTGTTGGCAAACTGACCTGAAATATGGTGGAAACTGGTTAAGCAGAAAGAATGAGTATAGCAAACAAATGTAATGACAATCAATTAGTAATAAACAGATTTTGCAGTATCCTTCCATTGAAAATCTAAAAAACCCCGAAACATGCTCTAATTTTAAAAGCAGTCTTACCTTTAAAAATTCCTATGCCAGAACAATCACGATGGAAGTAAAATTGTCCATTTCAAGAATCAGGCACAACTGTTTTAGCTTAACAGGGTCCAAATGCAAAAATACCTGCAAACTTGGTACTGATTACTGCCAACTGTTTCTAAACCCTCTATGACTAAAAGGAACAACATTAACTGTTAACGTTGAAAAATAAACTGCTTACTACATTTATAGTGTAAAGGGGTCACTGTGGGCAATTTTACCTATGGTATTGATGACTGCCTCCTCAAACTTCTTCTCCTGCATCCTAATCGTCTCGTTGGAACTTTTGTTATCCAGTGATATTCTTAGGTGTCTCACCAAAGTATTAAACACATCTAGAACTGATGGACCTAAGTAGGTATAACAATAATCATTTTTGTAACATATGTCCCGTACATAAACCAGCCAACAGATACTTCTGCATTAAACAGGGGTAACTTGAGTAGAGTCAGTCTACCAACAGATACTCTGCGTGTTCTGTCTTTGACATACGGTACATCTGTTTTTTTTGGCGTGTATCTAATTTTCGCTATATTCGCAAGCAGAGAAAATCGCGAACATTAGAATCAGCAAAAAAATTAAGTACAACATTTCGCAAAATTTGAAGTTCCGCATTGCCGATATTCCTACTTTCAGTTTGCCTACTGGTGACGGCATAACATTTTACGCTGTAATGTTTGATATCAATATCGAGAGTTGCAATAAATAAATAACATGTATATGTGGGTACAATGCTCGACTTAATCTCTATTTCATTACACATTATAACACGCCTAGCAAATTATCTAACATAAAATTTATAATTACCATAATAAATAAAGTGTCTGTTATGTGAAAGCTATATCAGGGCAGGTGTTAAATACTAGCCTCTGTATTATACTAGATACATGAGCATTAAACAAGTTGAAACCTTAAGTCATTATCTATATGCCATAAAATACCATTCATTAAATGAACACACATGATGTTTTACTATTTGTTGTGTATTTTAGCAAACATATAAAACAACCGGAGCATTTCGGGATACCTGTTTATAGCACTGTCATACAGTTATAAAGCGGTGTCAATGTAAATTTCACTCTTAAATGAAAAGGCGAAATTATAATATACTTTTCGAAAATCACAAAAATTAGATTAGCTCAAATTAAATCAGGACCCAACATGTTGATGTATGCGGAAAAAAACTCCGATATATGGTAACTGAAAGAATGTAGGTTGGACCCAACTAAGGGTTTTAGCTACTGTAAAAGTAGTCTCTTTTTCAATGTTTTCCTTTACTCTAATTTTCATGAATGAAGCACTTAGTAAATTCATCAAATTTGCTAAAATAGCAAATAAATAATATACATAAGACCATGCTTGTTCGCGAATTAAAAATCTTGCTAATTAATAGAAAATTGCAAAATTGCAAAATAAACAAATTGCAAATATAGAAACTTTTACAGTAAACATAGCCTTCTGATAAAAGTCACCACAAAGCTATTTTAACTGTAATGCACTGTTTGTGTCTAAGATACATGTATCTTCATTCCACATGGTTATAAATAGGAGCTACTAGAAATAAATCAATCTAATTTTTTTTATTTTCCTTGACATCAGGATTGTCACTTCTTATGTTTATTGATAAGAGGTCCTTAAAAAGTCAACCTACCAACAGACGCTCCCGCAGCTATGATGACAGATTCATATAGAACATCTACAATGGCGCCTTTTATTTCTGGAGAGTCACGCACATGTTTGTCCAGGTGTGACATTAGTGCTTGTATCACAACATAGCCATACTGTTGCTGTAATATTCAATAAACATCTGCGTTATTAATAGAGCTGAAACCTACAAGAGATGTTAAAGAAACAAGAGGCAGTCAGAGACGGTCATATCCCTCGCTGAAAAATATCAATCGTTAAAGGTAAAGTAAGCCCCCCATAAAGTTTTGTTGAATTCTAGCCATCAGTTGCTGACAAATAGTTCCAGGGATCGAATTTAGCGGTCGCTAACTCACGAAATGCGAGTAAGAATGAAACAAGAGCTGTCCATAAGACAGCACGCTCGACTATTGTGGGTGTTTGCTAATAAAACAAAACTTTTATCAGTGTAATAGCAAAACAAAATTCTGCTAACTATTAAGTATAAACTAGGAAAGTTGAATCATAAAAAAAGTCAAAATCTATAACTATAGATTTAATTTTTGGTAAATTAATTGTCTGATACAAAATTTACCCTGAACACTATTGCAAAGTTTGATATAACTACCATAAGTGGTTACTGTGATATGTGCATGATAGTACCTTGCATGCAAAACTTTACCAAATTTTCAAAGTCAAACAAGGGCCATAATTTGCACTAAATTTAAACAAGAGTTATCTGTCTTGACTGTGTGACACCTCTTAAGACATTAAAAAAGTTTCAAGTCAATATCATAAGTGGTTACTGAGATATGTGCATGATAGTACCTAGCAGGCAAAACTTTAACCAAATTTTCAAAGTCAAACAAGGGCCATAATTAGTACTAAATTTATACAAGAGTTATCTGACTTGACTGTGTGACACCCCTAGAGACATTAACGAAGTTTCAAGTCAATATCACAAGTGGTTACTGAGATATGTGCATGATAGTACCTAGCAGGCAAAACTTTAACCAAATTTTCAAAGTCAAACAAGGGCCATAATTAGTACTAAATTTATACAAGAGTTATCTGACTTGACTGTGTGACACCCCTAGAGACATTAACGAAGTTTCAAGTCAATATCATAAGTGGTTACTGAGATATGTGCATGATAGTACCTAGCAGGCAAAACTTTAACCAAATTTTCAAAGTCAAACAAGGGCCATAATTTGTACTAAATTTTTTCAAGAGTTAACTGCCTTGATTGTATGACACCCCTAAAGACATGAACAAAGTTTCAAGTCAATATCATAAGTGGTTACTGAGATATGTGCATGATAGTACCTAGTAGGCAAAACTTTAACCAAATTTTAAAGTCAAACAAGGGCCATAATTTGTACTAAATTTTTTCAAGAGTTATCTGCCTTGATTGTATGACACCCCTTAAGACATGAACAAAGTTTCAAGTCAATATCATAAGTGGTTACTGAGATATGTGCATGATAGTACCTAGCAGGCAAAACTTTAACCAAACAAGGGCCATAATTTGTACTAAATTTTTTCAAGAGTTATCTGCCTTGATTGTATGACACCCCTAAAGACATGAACAAAGTTTCAAGTCAATATCATAAGTGGTTACTGAGATATGTGCATGATAGTACTTAGCAGGCAAAACTTTAACCAAAGAAGCAACGCCGACGCCGACACACAAGTGACTGTAATAGCTCTCCATATTCTCCGAATAGTCGAGCTAAAAATGCGAGTAGGAAATAATGGCACTCGAATATTTTTGCGATCACGTTCGAAAATCGGCCAATTCACTCAAACGGTCCTTTGCGCTTTAAAAACTCCTTTGAGTTAGTTATTTCACCAATAATCACGTGACCGCACGTAGACGCTTGTCGCTCTATTACAAAATTAATGTAATTATTTGATATTTGTTTTCGTCTGAAAAACCGTGATGGTGATATGGAGAAGAAAATTACACTTTCTTCGGTCGAAAAAGGCCAGCGGAGAACACTTTTGAAAGCACATGTAGCGACCCCAAAGAACCCAAAACGTCTGGGTCCAGCCAGAAATCACGGCCTGACCCCACGGCATCTGTCAGAACCGTAAAAAAGTGGGAAACAGAACTGAACATTTACTTTTATACGAGACCCAGTTCTGTCAAGATATGAACCGGGTACGATGTACATAAAACAACAACAAAACAACTTATAAAATTAAACATGTAAACAGCCTTTAAATAATTGCTAGTGGAACTATCATTTTGCTAGTGGAAAAAAATGGCACTAGCAAAAAATTGCTAGTGGGAAAAAAAGTTAAATTCGATCCCTGAGTTCAGACAAGAATAACACATGATTGCCCTATATCACTCACCTGAGTACCAGTGCACTTGCCTAGTGGGTGTGGTCAATTTTGAACCCAGGGCATGATTTGAACAAAATAGGTGAAAGACCACTAGACAATGTTACATACCAAAATTATATCTAAGCTTTAGGCCTTGTGGTTTTAGATAAGGATTTTTAAAGTTTTTCCTATACCAAACTAGAGCTATCACTAAATGTGATTAATACCCCCAAAAGACTGCTTTATAAACTGAAAAAGTTGGTAGTAACAGAATACCTTGCAAAAAAAACTAAAAAAGAGATATTGTTCTTGGCAATAACTCTGTAATTAGTCAAGATAGAGTTATGGTTCTTGTACAATGCACTTCCTCTCATTGTGCTGAACCATTTAATGAAGTTGTATTGCATTCCAACCAGTAGTTTTCAAGTTACGCTCTGCGACAAGGAAAAGTAACAAAGGGCAATAACTCTGTAATGAGTCAAGAAAGAGTTATGGTTCTTGTGCACTGCACTTCCTCTCAATGTACTTGACCATTGTATGAAGTTGTATTGAATTCCAACCAGTAGTTTTCAAGTTATGCTCCGGACAAGGAAAAGTAACAAAGGGCAATAACTCTGTAATGAGTCAAGAAAGAGTTATGGTTTTTGTGCACTGCACTTCCACTCAATGTACTTGACCATTGTATGAAGTTGTATTGAATTCCAACCAGTAGTTTTCAAGTTATGCTCCGGACAAGGAAATGTAACAAAGGGCAATAACTCTGTAATTACTATAGATAGAGTTATGGTTCTTGTGCACTGCACTTCCTCTTATTGCACTTGATCATTGTATGAAGTTGTTTTGAATTCCAACCAGTAGTTTTCAAGTTATGCTCCGGACAAGGAAAAGTAACAAAGGGCAATAACTCTGTAATGAGTCAAGATAGAGTTATGGTTCCTGTGCACTGCACTTCCTCTTATTGCACTTGATCATTGTATGAAGTTGTTTTGAATTCCAACCAGTAGTTTTCAAGTTATGCTCCGGACAAGGAAAATGCAACAGACCGCCTGACCAACCGCCCACCCGCCCGACCGACCAACCACTGGGTGACTCCTATATACCCCCCAAACTTCATTTAGGGGGTATAATGATCCCATGGGCAGGGTAAATCTTGACCCCAGGGGAATGATTTGAACAAACTTTGAAGAGGTCTGCTGGATACTATTACACTATTACACACTAAGTATCTAAGCATTAGGCCTTCTGGTTTTTGAGAAGATTTTTAAAGTTTTTCCTATAGAAACCTATCTAAAATCAAAAGAACCCCCTTGGCAATTTTGACCCAGGTGTCATAATTTGAATGATTTTGGTAGTGGTCCACTAGGCAATGCCACATGTCAAATATCAAAACTCTAGGCCTTGTGGTTTCAGACAAATACATTTTTAAAGTTTTACCTATTTGTTGCCTTAGCAACCAGAGCTCTGCATGGAATGGCATTCTTTGAAAAATTTCTGTAGAGCTTCATACAGGGAATATCCCTGCAAGGTTTCATCAACATTGGCCCAGTGGTTTCATAGCTGCTTTGAAGATAATTGTTGACGAACCACGGACAGTGGGTGACGGAAAAGCTCACCCTGGCACAAAGTACCAGGTGAGCTAATAAACATAAATAATCAAAGGGCCATGACTGAGAAGAAAATCATCTCCTCTTGATAGTAAAGCTGGTTGGAATACCAGGGACCTTTACTATATCCCCTTGCCTTTCTGACATAAAAAACACCGTGTTTTTCTAGTTCTCGCTGGAATCTAACATTCCAAAACTAGAACTATAAAACAATTTCAACAGACCAAGAATGTTTAAAATGTAACTCTATAAATTTATAAAATGTATTCAATTCACTCAAAAGCAAACAGCAAAGACCGTATCCTTAAAGGCAAATACAGTACATGTACATACAAATCATAATAGATTAATTCTGTTCAATTCTCGAAGCTACAAATTTGAGGAATGGGTACATTGAATATTGGATCAAATTTGTTGAATTGATATTTTCAGAGGGAGACTGCTATAACAAAAACTGTCAATTCCATTCTGATCTCTGAACCGAAGATGTAACCCTGACCTCTGAACCGAAGATGTAACCCTGACCTCTTTAAGTTAAGGACCTCAGGGTCTTGCATGTAATAATTTGTGTCATGTTGATATTAATATTTTGTAGTTATTTAAAAATCAAAGACAATGTTCTTGATTTACATGACATTGTATGCCTCAAGAAGTATATTTTGTTCTTGACCTTTGACCTTAAAGTGAAAACCTTCACCTTTGATGTTTTGCTTCATGCCAAGTTGTATAATGACGATTAACATCTGAGTGTAGATAATAACCACCTTAATTACAAATTTATACTTAACAAGAGCTGTCCCTCACAAGTGACAAATGCTCCCGTAAGAGGTGTCTCACAGTCTGTCTCCTCTCCATTTGCTCAACAATTGTGCCATTTAATTTAAAAATCCTCCCATGCATGAAAGAATTACCATGCATACAGTATTCTATTATTTTTTAACTCTAATAGTGACTTTGACCTTTGAGGTAGGGACTTCTCCAGGTTCTTGCATGTGACTTATTGTCTTGATGTGCTGAACATTTGTGCCAAGTTATTCTAAAATCAATCCATACATGACAAAGTTACAGTCGGGACATAAATGTATGCATGTATACAGGATTCCATTACCAATAAACTATAAGTGACCTTGACCTTTGAGGTAGGGACATGGGTCTTGCACGAGACACATTATCTTGATGTGCTGAACACGTTTGCCAAGTTATTTTACAAGAGGGCCAAGATGGCCCTATATTGCTCACCTGATACTTATGAAAATTAATTATAGTTTTCCTATAGCCACCAAAGTATCCAAATGTAAGCCCGGACAGACGGACAGTCCAATTTTAATATGCCACCCTTTCGAGGCATAAAAATTTCTCCTTGCAGCTTCATCAATAAATAATAACAAGCAAATATTAATAAATGACAAAACTAGAACTATCACTATCACTGAAGGTGAAGAATACCCCTCAAACACCCCACTGACACAGTATTTAAATTCATGTAACATTAGATGCTTTAATTATTGGACCTGCACTACTTAAGGCATAGTTCTTATCACTTCTGTGAAGTATAATTAAATTCTGACCAAGGGTTAAGGAGATTAAGAGTGCACAAGATTTTATTATGTCCAGCCCCTGTGACCTTGACCTAGTCACTCGGAACATGGACTATGCACAACTAGGCATGGTACTTATCACCTCTGTCAAATATCATTAAATTCTGACCAGGGTTTTTTGAGATTAAAAGCACTCACAATTTTACTATCTTATGTCCCTGTAACCTTGACATTTGACTAAGTCACCAAAACATGGACCATGCACAATTAGGCATGGTACACTTCTGTCAAATATCATTAAATTGTGACCAGGGGTTTTGGAGATTAAAAGCGCAAAATTGTTTGCTACCTAGAGCCCCTGTGACCTTGACTTTTGACCTAGTGACCCTAAACATGGACCATGCACAACTAGACATAGTATTTACCACTTCTGTGAAGTATCATTAAATTCTGAACAGGGATTTTGGAGATTAAGCATCCACAAAATTTTACTATCTCAAGCCCCTGTGACCTATAACTTTGACCTAGTTACCCTAAACATGGAACATGCACAACTAGGCATTGTACTTATCATTTCTATTAAGTATCATTAAAGTCTGACCAGGGGTTTTGGAGACTTAGTGTCGACAAGATTCTGTCTATATACCGACAACCAGACGGATGGATACATTAAAAATTGGCAGTTATGTGGCTATTCTTTTGTTCCTTCTATTGTACTTTTTTACTACACAAGCCCAAAAATAGCCACATGCGACATGCAGAATAAATGACATTAAACAGAAATTACTGTTACCTATTGTTGCCATAGCCACTTAACCTTAACACTTTGGGCACGGACAGACAGACAGAAAAACAGACAAGCTGAATCCAGTATACCCGCCTTACACTTTGTGTTCAGGAGTATAATGAAAAGATGTCAATACACATAATCAAGATGGTGTGAAATGCAAAACTACATGTTATAGCATAGCTATAAGCTATCAATACATGTTATAGCATAGTTGCAAGCTATCAACACGTGTCATAGCATAGTTGCAAGCTATCAATCGATGTTTTAGCATAGTTGCAAGCTATCAATACAAAAGGTCATGTTAGCGTATAGCTACAAGCTTTCATATACCTTTAACATAGTTATAGTCTACTTAATGTGTTAAAGCATAATTACAATCCATCAAACGCGATAAAGCATCGTCACAATCCATTATACAATTCATTTATCCTTCATGTATGCACATCAGATCACAAATGATATAAGAACATGTAATAACAAAGGACATAAAGAATGTGAGTAACAGAAAGAATCTTTTCATGTGTTTGACAGAGGAGAAAGATCACACAAGATGCCCACGTGCAACATGTCGAGCCCGCCATATGTCAAAAGGGCTAACTCCTTACCAAGTAGAGATGGGTCAAAATACACCTAAATATTGGATGTAACATGCATGTTGTACCACAGAAAATTGGTGTCAATTTTTCTCTACGGCCAGTAATAAAAAAGTTACAATATAAGCTATTTATAGTAACAACAAAGGGAAGTAATTCTAAAAACAAGGGTAGACCATGGTGGTGAACATTTGTACAAAGTAACATCAAAATCCCTCCATGCATGAAGAAGAAATGCTCCAGACAAAGATATTCTTGACTTTGAACTTTAACCTCTAAGTGTGACCTTGACCTTAGACCTAGGGACCTGGTTCTTACGCATGACACTCCGTCTCATGATGGTGAACATTTGTGCCAAGTTAAATTAAAATCCCTCCATGCATGAAAAAGATATGCTCCGGACAAAGTCATTCTTGAATTTAACCTTTATCCTCAAGTGTGACCTTGACCTTAGACCTAGGGACCTGGTTCTTGTGCATGACACTCCGTCTCATGATGGTGAACATTTGTGCCAAGTATCATCAAAATCCCTCCATGCATCTCCAGTGAAATAAGTGACCTTAACCTTATAGGGTCCTGTGCATGACACTCCATCTCATGATGGGCTTTGTGCCAAGACATCAAAATCCCTCCATGCATGAAAAAGATATGGTCCGGACAAAATCAGACTGACGGACGGACGGACGCACATACACCGAACCGCCTAAAGTGACAACTATATCGAGCTCACCGCAGGCGGGCTCGACAAAAACCAAATCAAACAGTGGAATGAACTATGTATAGATTCAACTGCACAGATTAACTTATCCTACTTACTCCCTTTGACTACAATATTGTAAGAAAGCAACATTATTTAACAAGGTAAGATGCTCATTACTAGCTAATGTCAGCAGTAAGACCATAGAGGTATTTTTTAATGAATATTTCATCAACAAAGCTATTTACACTTGAAAATAACTATTAATGGTTTACTCTTATGAATTATTCATGTGTTGTCTGCAAAAAGTAGGCAATAGATGATAACAGTTCTAGTACACACCTATTATTATTGTACCTAAATCAAGAATAATCCTGTATCTTTACTTTAACTTATGAATGTATGGTTCACATTTGTTCTTCAAAAACCTTGTAACACACATTTAGTCATACTTTTTAGAGTATACTTTCTTTACAAATGTTGTAAAAGCAGCTATTAATTTAAAAGAACAAAAACTTTTACCACCTTGTGTGAAAAATTATATCATATCCAAGAAAGCAAAAATAGGTGGTTTTATCACTTTTGTGTGTGTGTAGAACTTAGCCATAAGTCAAGTAAGCTTTTGAAAGGCAATTTTAGGATCACATTTGGTCAACTTACGGTGGAGTATTTACAGTTCAGTATTTGCTTATATCATTGTCGCTCTATCTTTTACTTCAATTTCAGTAGATGTAATATCGGACATTTACTCATAGCGTCTCTTAAATGAAAAGTGACTTAAGAAAGATTAGTTATAAGATGCTTTAGTAATGATTTTTTTATCATTTTCATTTTTATACGTAATAACACCACCCTGAAAAGTACTGAAACTTGAGTTACGAGGTTTTTGAAGAACATCAACAATATATGTGTATATTTGGCATACCATGACACTGAAACTGTCTACATACCTGTACAGAGTACATCACGATTTTGAAGCATTTTGTAACAAATGTTGGTGGTGACCACAATGAATGATTATCCATGTGACTGAAATTACATCGTACATTGTGCATAAATTCATAATAAAGAACAAAAACTACACATTTTTGTGAAACCATAACTGATACAATACAATCAGTTTAACTTTACCCTTCTAGAATAGAAGCATTGTCAAGATAAGCACCTAGCAAATTTAGACTGAAGCATGGAAATAACAAGTTCTCTCTGAAATTCTGACCAGGACGGGATTTGAAAGTTGCGGGAAAATTCATCTGTCATTCCATCCAGCTTTACTATCAAGAGGAGATGATTTTCTACTCAGTTATGGCCCTTTGATATTTTATATTTATTAGTTCACATGGCACTTTGTGCCAGGGTGAGCTTTTCCAATCACCCACTGTCTGTCGTCTGTCAACATTTATCTTCAAAGCACATCTCCTCTGAAACCACTGGGCCAATGTTGATGACACTTGGCAGGGATGTTCTCTGTATGAAGCTCAACCAAAATTTTTCAAAGAATTCCATTCCATGCAGAGCTCTGGTTGCTAAGGCAACAAATAGGTAAAACTTTAAAAATCATTTTCTCTGAAACCACAAGGCCTTCGATATTTGACATGTAGCATTGCCTAGCGGACCACTACCAAAATTCATCTGACCGGATTTGAGCCTGAGACTTCCAGGCTACAGGTCACAAAAGTGTACGCATAAAAGTCAATCAAGAAAGCTACTCATTTTAGAATTAGAAATCTGCTGACAGTGCTTTTGTTGGATGGAAGATGGAATATTCAGCACAGAGAAAAATAATCACCAATCACTTTGTTAGCCTGTTATGAAGCAGAAAAATCATACAATCTATTTATTTGATTTGTTAATAGAGTACTCACAAACTGATTAAATCGGTCAATAGATATTTAAGGCTAATGTTTATCATGTTTACATAAATCTATACCAACCACAAATTTGTATTTGTACAGATGGTAAGTGTCTCTTTCCAAATTTGTTCCCAATGATTTTGGGGGTCCGGCCCAAAACAAACTTAGGACCTTCTTGATATCAAGATTAATAATGTAACATTTTAATATATTTAATTATATTGTCTCAGAAAAACAAGGGAAATAATCTACCCTGAAAATTTCCGGACTTACACGAGAATTGGTCTAAGCATTGGCTTGAGATTCCCAAATGAGGCTCTGCAAATGAGATCCCTGAAAACTGTTTCAGCAACCTGGGCAGGGTGCTCATCATCTTTTGGGCTTTCTATGTCCACTGGTACAAACCTGAAAAACATGTATAATTATGATAACAATACAAACCACCTGTTTGTTAATTCAAAGTCATAAAACAAACTCTTGCCCAACCTTGCCTCTAGGAGGAAATTAAAAATAAATTTAAAAAAGCTTAGTTTTATAAATTGTCTGCTAAATATATATATTTAATGTGTAGCTTATGTCTTTTAACCCTGACACTGCTAAATTTCTAAGACAGACATGTCCATCCTTCAATTAGGATGATACCAATTATTGGTTTATGCAGTGCCCACTGAAAATTTCCAGAATTAATAGCAAATAGATCATGATTTGATAACTGTACATATGTACATGCTGATCATGATCTGCACTGATAGCAAAAGCAAAATCATTTGCCACCAGCAAAAGCTGTAAAAAGTTTAAGTGCACATGTACTTACCCAGGATCGTGCATGTTATACAGTAAGGATGGGACTATTTTATCCATGTGGACTGGTTCCCAGATGTTCACTTGTAGCTCGTCAGTAACAGTCTTCCTAACAACACCTTGTAAACCCGTCAAGCCAGCCGTTCTTATCCTATAACAGGGATGAATGAGCATTTAAGAAATAATGGCAGTGTATCAAATTATTCCCCAACTCACGACAGGCCAAATCTCTCGAAACATAGGGGAAAACTGTTAAAATGGAAAACCCATTCTGAATCATCTCTGTTTAAACTATTCCTGACAGTAACAAAACTCCCCTGACATAGCAATAGCATGGAGAACTCACTATGAAATTGTTTGTTTATTTACTGAAGCGAAAAAGAAACGCAGGGTAACAAAATATGTAATGATTTCAAAACAGCTATGTGTAGAAGTAGTGATATCATGCACTCGCTATTTAAACTGGTTTTGAGTGATTTTAGGTCAATGAGCACAGTGACTGAGATAATTATCTAACCAATTTTCATACTTCTACACAGCCGTTTTGATATTATTACATATTTTGTTACCCTGCGTTTCTTTTTCGCTTCAGCATATACAGAAAAGAAATATATATATTAACAGTCTTACAGTTGGACCTCCAAGTATATCTTACCGTTCATTCAAACTGTTCTAATGAAAACAGAAAAATTGACAGCACCATATAGGGACAGGACTTTTCATTTTCTATAGAACAAGTTCAGATGACCATTTATATAGCATACTAATTGGGAAGCTTTATTTTAAATCCAATTAAAAACCTACTCTGCTAATTACAGTAAACTCTGTTTACAATAAACTCATTGGGATCATTTAAATGTTTTCTTCATATCCGGAGTTTGTTTTACCCATAAAACATTTTCATCTAAAATAAAGTAATAAAAAAATCAAGCAGAGAAAATTTGTTCCTTATAATCTAAATTATACAGAATTTGGCTATGTCCGTTTCGTTACGTATAGAGTTTACTGTATATGCATTGTTATTGACATAGTGAAGTAGTGACTAAGAATTTTATTTAAGCATAGTACAGGTTTAAACTTGTTCCATGGGATTTATGATGAAAGATACAGCAATATCATTTGATGACAATGTCTTAAGAGGTGATTTATAAAAGTAGGCAATATGATTTTAATGTGCTATTTTCATACTTTTCTACAAAAATATACTTCAGACAGATTTAAGTTTGAAGAAAAATGATTTCCAGACACACACTCTTTGTTAAGGAAGTGAAAAACTGTAAAAGTATAGTAACTATTACATGCACTAATTCTGACTGACACAGAATTTAACAAACTTGCAATCCACATCAAGTTTCTTTTTTTTTCACGCTACAATCTCACGTTACAGCCCCTGGTGGTATTATCAAATCAGATTTTTTTCCTTTCTGAAAGAAAATCCTGATTATAAACGACTTTGGCGGCAAATGAATGCAGTTCGTTTTGTACTTCAGTAAGCACATCTGCACATTTAATCGGGAGAAATTCAAAGCCGATTTACTACTTAACTGTCTCAGCCGGTCTAATACTTTCAGCAAATACAAAGTGAAGTGTTTTACAATTATAACCAAATGTGCATTCTGTCATTTATACACAGACAACTGTGTGGTCTTGCTTGCAATCATGCTTTTGCTACTGGAAACTCTGAATACAAAATCAAACAAGACGTGTGTTGACTGTGACAATATTTAGTTATTTTCACACTGCTGTCAGCAAACGATGCGGCCTGTAACAACCAGTACTGTCTAATCATGATCTGCACTGCTCACTATTCTGTCTCAGTAAATTTTCAGAGAGCACCAGTTTGAACAATTATGAATGGTACTGTCAAAATTGAAAGTCCATTTTAGAACAGTGCAGATCATGATCAGCTTGCAGATTATGCAGGCAGAATCATTTGCATCCATCAGAGTATGAAAAGGATACTAATAAAAAAAAACTAAAAACAAACATATTCTAAAAGAATAAGCAACCGGTTATTAAATACTTGATGAAAACCTATTGGCTAAATCATTTTCTGCCATTTTAGCAAAATCTATTAACAATTCAAGTCTTACCCAAATAGCAAATAAGTAAGGATGTGCTGACAGATCATGACCTACTAAAAAGACTGAATCATTTGCCGTCAAATGGACAAGGTTAAATACCGCTATCATCAATCACTGTGATGACCAGTTTCATGGGGAAAAGGTCATGAAATGCTGTAAAAGTAAGTAGCTTGTTTGACATATTCTTAAAATGAAATTCGAACATTAATGTCAAAAACAAGACGGTGAAGATGAACCTATGTCGCTCACCTGAGTACAAGACCTACTTATGTCCCAATGTGAATGAAAATTAACCTTACACTATTTATCATAGACACAAACAATCTGTTTGACCTTGACAAGAGAAACATTCTGATCAATTACATGACTGGCTATAAAATGCAACTGCTTGAAGTTAACAAGGTTTTCCTTAAATATGACCTGCTGACCTAATTTTAGTTTTCATTTGATTTTATCTATTGACCTATCTTTTGACAAAGTGATTCAGTTTCAAATGTGACCTTGAAATTATTTGGACAAACATTCTGACCAATTTTCATGACGATTGGATATTAAGTGTAACCGTACCTCCTCATATGACACCAATCCTGGTTTTTCCAGGAAGCCGACTGCAGAGTGACTCAATAAGCTACAAGCTTTCTTCATAATCGAGCTAAAATAAATTGGTATAAACTAAAGTGTAGTCTCATGAGTGCTTACAAGGCTTTCTTTGATTTGACCATGTGACCTAGTTTTTGACCCTGGGTGACATAGATTCTAACTTGACCAGGTGATCTGGTTTTTTTACCTCAAGATAACCCATATTCAAACTTTACCTATATCATATCAAGACATACATTCTGACCATGTCCTACAAATGCCTGATGAAAAATACAACCTCTACTGCATACACCAAGTTTTTTCTTTTATTTGACCAGGTGAGCTAGATTTTAACCTAAGATGACACATATTTGAACTTGACCTAGATTTCATCAAGGCAATCATTCTGACTAGGTTTCATCAATATCCAGTGAAAATGCAGCCTCTATTGCATTCACAAGGTTACATGTGGACGGATGACAGACACCAGGTGATCGCAATAGCTTATTTTGAATACACAATGCTCAGGTGAGCTAGAAGTCAGCTTCACTAGAAAGGAAAATATAAAAAAAACATGCTGAAAACATATAAAAAATTATTTAGGTCCATCCTGTAAATTCTCAAAAATGACCTGGCATCATATTTTAGCTAATTAATATTGTTAACATTTTCTAATTTGATGGTAAGATTTTATATCCATCTGAGATTCATCATATTTGACAAACAAAACACATTATTATCAGATTTCAGAGATAATTGCTTTATTTCAATTAACATCATCAAAAAGATCTTTTTTTCAATCGTAACTGCCATGGTAACAGTTATCTATAATTGCAAAACAAAGATGATTATTAAAATCAGAAAAAAATATTCTGATGCACACTGATTTTGTATTTGAGGTAAAAAAAATGCCAATTCATTATTTTTTGCATTAACTCTTATTTGAGAGCATATCAAATTTTGCATGACCCTAGTCATTTGAGCTATCAATGGTTGTCTCCCGAATTACATGTAAGTCATTACAAAAGAGATATTAATATTGACAGTTTATGATAATTTATGGACAAACTGATATTATGGCATTGATTTTATATTTGGTTTTGAGTTTAATGCCTGCTTTTCAACAGTATTTCAGTCATATTTGTAGAGGCAGGCACTTTACCTAACTTTTGTTCCAGGAAGGATCAGTATTAGACCCGTATCCTATGTAAGAAACTGCCAACTCCCACACATAAAGAGTCATGGTCAGTAGCGGAGCCCGAACCCATGGCCCTCAATTAGTGAGAGGCAGTCTTCCAAAAATGAATAGGTTTATGTACTTTCTAAACACATAAAAAAGATAAAAGCCTTTGAAGATTTTGGCAAATGAAATTCTAGCTTTATCAGGTGCTCCTTAACTTTTGTAGATTAATATGTCCAATCTATGTTTTATTCTATTGTTCTTTATGTCACTTAAGAGAAATTTAAGTCATCTGATAAAAAAGAGGGAATAAATGTAATTAACAGTTATCTACTGTTCATGTTATCACCACCTTATCTAAATGTTCCCAAACACTGACAGACAGAGCTAAACTAATATACCTTATCCTACAGTAAAAGGGTGACACAAATGTGCAGTCTAACATGCACTTGAACACAATGCCCTTATTAAATTTTTACTAACTAATTTTTCTCCCCTTATTTCAGGACTCCAGTTTTATAAAAAATAAAATGTACAATTCCAGGCTCATTTGGATGAACGAACTGTTCTGCTATAGCCCCAAATTGGAGTCTTAACTGTCACAGGGTGAGAAAAATAGCCAGTCTGACATGAACTTAATTCCTGGATTCCGGGGCAAATGCTCTATTCTGCCATTTACACATATTCTCCTTAGCTGTAAACTAGTTCGTACCATGACAGTGGGAAGTGTGATGAAAGAACCCACAGACACTTTAGTTTACACCATGACAGTAGAAAGAACCCACAGAGTACTTCATACCATGACACAGGAGTGGATGAAAACACACAGACTGGTTCATACAGTGACAGTAGGGACTGTAATGAAAACACACAGACTGGTTAAAAACTCACAGACTGGTTCATACAATGGCAGTAGGAAGTGTAATGAAAACACACAGACTGAGTAAAACTCACAGACTGGTTCATACAGTGACAGTAGGAAGTGTAATGAAAACACATAGACTGAGTAAAAACTCACACACTGGTTCATACAGTGACAGTAGGAAGTGTAATGAAAACACATAGACTGAGTAAAAACTCACACACTGGTTCATACAGTGACAGTAGGAAGTGTAATGAAAACACATAGACTGAGTAAAAACTCACACACTGGTTCATACAGTGACAGTAGGAAGTGTAATGAAAACACATAGACTGTGTAAAAACTCACCCACTGGTTCATACAGTGACAGTAGGAAGTGTAATGAAAACACACAGACTGAGTAAAAACTCACAGACTGGTTCATACAGTGACAGTAGGAAGTGTAATGAAAACACATAGACTGAGTAAAAACTCACACACTGGTTCATACAGTGACAGTAGGAAGTGTAATGAAAACACACAGACTAGTTAAAAACTCACAGACTGGTTCATACAGTGACAGTAGGAAGTGTAATGAAAACACACAGACTGAGTAAAAACTCACAGACTGGTTCATACAGTGACAGTAGGAAGTGTAATGAAAACACATAGACTGAGTAAAAACTCACAGACTGGTTCATACAGTGACAGTAGGAAGTGTAATGAAAACACACAGACTGAGTAAAAACTCACAGACTGGTTCATACAGTGACAGTAGGAAGTGTAATGAAAACACACAGACTGGTTAAATACTCTAAGACTGGTTCATACAGTGACAGTAGGAAGTGTAATGAAAACACATAGACTGAGTAAAAACTCACACACTGGTTCATACAGTGACAGTAGGAAGTGTAATGAAAACACACAGACTGAGTAAAAACTCACACACTGGTTCATACAGTGACAGGAGGGAGTGTAATGAAAACACATAGACTGAGTAAAAACTCACAGACTGGTTCATACAGTGACAGTAGGAAGTGTAATGAAAACACACAGACTGAGTAAAAACTCACACACTGGTTCATACAGTGACAGTAGGAAGTGTAATGAAAACACATAGACTGAGTAAAAACTCACACACTGGTTCATACAGTGACAGTAGGAAGTGTAATGAAAACACACAGACTGAGTAAAAACTCACACACTGGTTCATACAGTGACAGGAGGGAGTGTAATGAAAACACATAGACTGAGTAAAAACTCACAGACTGGTTCATACAGTGACAGTAGGAAGTGTAATGAAAACACACAGACTGAGTAAAAACTCACACACTGGTTCATACAGTGACAGTAGGAAGTGTAATGAAAACACATAGACTGAGTAAAAACTCACAGACTGGTTCATACAGTGACAGGAGGGAGTGTAATGAAAACACACAGACTGGTTAAAAACTCACACACTGGTTCATACAGTGACAGTAGGAAGTGTAATGAAAACACATAGACTGAGTAAAAACTCACAGACTGGTTCATACAGTGACAGGGAAGAGTGTAATGAAAACACACAGACTGAATAAAAACTCACAGACTGGTTCATACAGTGACAGTAGGAAGTGTAATGAAAACACACAGACTGGTTAAATACTCTAAGACTGGTTCATACAGTGACAGGAGGGAGTATAATGAAAACACACAGACTGGTTAAAAACTCACACACTGGTTCATACAGTGACAGGAGGGAGTGTAATGCAAACACACATAGTGGTTCACACAGTGACAGTAGGGAGTGTTATAAAAGAACAGACTGGATTTCATATCCCTATTTAAACAAAATCAGTCAGAATCATAAGTATAATTGGAAGTAGACATTTTATTGAAATCAAAGTCATAACAGGAATAAGTAAAAACTAATGTAACTACAACTGAGTTCACTAACGTGATGTGAAACAAAACGAACTAAAATGAACCATACATGTACACACAGATACCAACTTACCTCTGTATGTTTACACCAGTACGTCTTTTGAAAGATCAAATTATTAAGTTTTTTAAACAGTGACAATTGATGACTAATTTTAATTCTTTTTATCCAAAATAACTAGAAACTAGAATTGTGTCCAAAGGACACGGATGCCCCCACTGTGCAGATGTGCTCATAAACAAGAGCAAGCATATCTGTATGTAAGATTTAGTGGAACTTTTCATTCCACGTTTCATTTCTGTACATATACCTAAAATGATCTACAGGTAACCTTATGTACATGTTAAATTAAATTACAAAGTAAAATTTATATGTTCAATTATTTATATGGTATATAGTGAAAAACAACAAAGGGCCATAATTCTGTTAAATTTGGTCGAACAAATTTATATGGTATATAGTGAAAAATCAACAAAGGGCCATAATCTGTTAAATTTGGTCGCAACAAAAATTTCTTCCTTTACTACCATCTACACATTAAAGCTGTTCATCCCTGGAAGTTTAAGCAAAATCTGCCATCCGGTTTAAGAGGAGTTGCGTTCACAATATTTCTATATGGTATATAGTGAAAACTAACAAAGGGCCATAATTCTGTTAAATTTGGTCGCAACAAAAATTCCTTCCTTTACTACCATCTACACATTAAGGTTGTTCATCCCTGGAAGTTTAAGCAAAATCTGCCAACCAGTTTAAGAGGAGTTGCGTTCACAAAATTTCTATATGGTATATAGTGAAAAATCAACAAAGGGCCAAATTCTGTTAAATTTGGCCGCAGCAAAAATTCCTTCCTTTACTGCCATCTACACATTAAGGTTGTTCATCCCTGGAAGTTTAAGCAAAACTGCCATCCGGTTTAAGAGGAGTTGCGTTCACAAAATTTCTACATAGTATATAGTGAAAAATCAACAAAAGGGCCATAATCTGTTAAATTTGGTCGCAGCAAAAATTCCTTTCTTTACTACCATCTACACATTAAGGTTGTTCATCCCTGGAAGTTTAAGCAAAATCTGCCATCCGGTTTAAGAGAAGTTGCGTTCACAAGATTTCGGGACGGACGGACGGACGGACGGACGGACGGACGGACAAGTTCAACGCTATATGCACCCCACTTTGTGGGGGCATAAAAATAAAACATAAAGCAAAGCTCAATAAATATCTATGAAAGTTAAGATAATTCTCAATGTTTCCTTTTAAAATGATGAATTTTGTAGCAGCATGTATCTACGAGGAAGGTGATAGAGTCAAACCTGTGTTAAAGACCACAGGCCCTTCAATGGGTTTCAAAATTCTGTCATCACTGTTTGGCTTAAAGTAGTTTTAATGCAACACATCAGAATTAGGGGTGATTGGTAAACATTTCTGAAGCTAGTGTTAATTTTCATCGGCCACTCTGGCAAATTTGGCACATTTTGTGACATTGATGGCAGGCAATGGAGGCCCTGAACTACTTCTGAATAAAGTTCAATCTGTGGTTAAAGATGAGTGGGGTAATATTTATCTACAGTGAAAGCATCTGTAAATTATGACCACCTGTAAAACAAGACAACTTGAGCATATTTTCGTCAGTCGCCAGCGGTCTTTACTCACAGGTTTGACTGTACATCAAGCGGGATAAACTTACTTGGATCGGTCTGTATCACTCTCCGTGCTACTGTGACACATGGCGCTGAACTTTGACACAAAGAAGTCATAACGTCTGTGATACGAGGGTGTGTCTTCTTCAATGTTGGCAAACTTAACAAACTAAAATATAAACAAATACACAAAACTGAAAGTCCCACGAGCACAATTACAAGTAGCTCTTATTTTACCAAAAACCATGTCATACGACAGAAATGACCTTTCTTTGTATCAAAATCATTCCTAACTTTGCTTTTTTTAAACTGGAAAGTGCATGTAAGCACAGTATTTTTTCTAATGATGTTGCAAAAAATAACAAAGGCTTTTTGGCAACTATTTTTTGTGAAGAAATGACTTGAATACGAAAGAAAGGCATATGTCAACATTGTGTGAGAGTGAATAGAACATGGTTCTATTACTATCCTATCAGTAAATTTATTTTACTACATTATAACTTTATAAGTATTCAACAAAAGTGATCCTGGGACTTTAACAAGAAAGCAGTAAATAAATTATTCTAAGTTTTTCGAGTTATTCTGGGATCAAATTCTTGTGGAAAATCAGTAATGATTTCTTTTTCATAAAGTCATAACAAGTGTTGCATGTGGTCGAGTAAGCCAAGCCTTGCTCAATCAGTTTCAAAACTTTAACACTTTGTAATAATCTAAGATTAACAACAGGGAAGTGACAGTCAAAGGCTGTTTATATCCTCTACCCTATTAATGAAATTTATTTCACACAAATTGCAAAATCATACAAGAATTAATTTCAACATTATGTTTTGAAAAAACCATCTTATACAAATTTCAGCAATTGCCTCTTAGTCTGCTACTAGGGCCAGGCAGGGTCTGCCTTTGCAACTAGTGTAGAATGGAGTCCCTACATTCTGTGTAGCTTGGATAATCATGCTCTACACTGTTTGCTATTCAGCTTGTTCCATTTTACACTGGACAACTCTATGAACAGCAAAATTAATGGTGCGGTTGAAACTTCACAGTGGGCAGGTCCATTCTGGAAAATTAACTTTGTCAGGATTAAAATGAAAGCTTACTGATGCTGTAGCGAGAATCTGTAACTCCACTTCATCACACTCAAGGAGTTTTTGTACCATCTTAAGAAAACTTTCAACGAACAAGTTCAGTGAGTAATCATGGCAGGATACCAGCAGCTGGTCTAGGGCATCCATGGCTATCTTCACAAGCCTGTGAATAAAATATGTAAAGTTGTTAAAATGAGATAAATAATCAAAATAACTGAAACTCTCATAAACTTACTTATACATGTATTCAAGTTCTTGTCTACAATTAGTCTAAATTTGTATACTCCATAATTATGGTGAAAATAGAGAAATTTGAAAAACAGGAGAAGTATTGCTATGGATGAGGAGCTTCTATTGTGTCACAGATGGATCCATAACAATAGCTAGAGCCTTTATATAGTTCAAGGAATTCATCATTTCACAAAGGCAGGTCATGGCTTTTTTCAAGAACAAAAATACTGTGAAAAATTCCCTTATGGTCATTTAGAATGGTCCATTAGAGGAATGCACAGGTTCATATTCAATGTTCTAATTTTATTGCATTATTCGACTCTGAAATCAAACCAAAACTGGTTTAACAGACGCTTACAATTTCATCACAAAAAATATTAGTAAGTCAATAGAAATTCTCTTTCTAGAAAAATGTAGCTAAGAAAAATCGAAATCAATTCAATAGATTTGTTTTTTCCCAAGCAACAGTCATCTCATTTGTCTGAACTCTTCTCATATACAGTGACTTTTATGACATGGCGATTCTAAACACTTCTCTTTGACTGAAGTTGCAAACAGGAACTGTTAAAATATCAACCATATTACTCCTGCCCGAACTGGATGTCTCAAATAGACTTTCAATTCAAGCTGAAATAGGTGTGTGTAAAAAGGGTAGAAGAAATAATAGCTTTTAACCCAATACACCAAACTTCCTGCTACCAGTGCGAAATTTTTACTTTCCAAATATTACTTTTCCTATTTTGACAGGGAGAGTCAATTAAAAAAAATGCATGTAGGAGTTGCTTTCCTTCCACTGCCAAAATCTCTACCAACAACAACAATAACACAAGGGAGAACACTGTGAAGAAAGGAACTATTATTTAATTAGTCCAATTTTTTTTATTTCTAAAGCACCAACTTCAAATACATATGAAGAATTATCATTAGATTAACACATTTAAATGCACAGCAACCGAAAATTGCTTTTATAAAACTGTCACCAAAAATATACTATGTGCAGTAAGTTGCGCATAATGTCACTTTAACGGACAAAACCATTAAGAATATTCTACTGGACATTTTTTATTGAGTTATAATTTAATATGATACTAATTGATACACACCAAAGATTTCCAAGTCAAATGATTACCATTAATTTATAAGTTATATTTTTTGTTATATAGTATCTCAACCAAGATACAGGTTTGTTGTGGTTGTTGAGTACCATCAGGCAAACACATTCCATAAAATGACTTCTGATTGGTTAAAATTTATCAGGTGGGAGCTCAGTCTGGAAGAATAGCCAAAATTTCCCAGTTGGATACAAACATTTTTTTTTGTTTAAAGAGTTGCCCGTCAAAATATTTTTGACTGAATATTGAAAACAGTACATCATAATCACCAACATGGTAAGGGCTATAAGTAGTAAGCATTTATCAATAACATAACATTTCCTTGAATTCTGAATACCTAAAGATGGCATACATTATATGATGTACATTTGCAAAAATCAAATTGTCCTGAAAATTTCAAAGTGTATCGTAAACTTAAATCAACATCTACAAAAACAGCCATTAAATAATGAATAACTATTCATATGCCTAAATATTAAAGCTGGGACTGTCCGGCAGACATTATTTAATTGGACATCAGTTTTGGCAGAACCTAATATAAGGAGCATTGTGTTAAAGATATTGTACCATGGGTTAGGACCAAATTGGTCCTAACAAGAGTGAGATATCTAAGTTGACAGAATATCAGATATAGATTCTAGCCTGAATGTTGATAATTTGTCTGTGTTGTAGAATATCGCATGATGGCTTCTGTAATGTGATATGCTGGTAGGTTTTTAACCTGTATATTTACTGACTCTCATTGAACAAATCAAAATAAAGTAGTGTGTAATACTGAATAAATTCACTCTTGAGAGATTTGCTTTCTGAACGTAACAGTACTCTTAGCTCAGAAAACCCCATCTCCAGTGTTTTGAATGATGGAACAGTTTCTAAAGAATACAACACCTAATGTCATTAGCAACACTTTGATAAAGAGCGGGAAATTAAGTGTCATAGTAAAACTTTATAAAGTCTCCTGCAGTTACACTTGTTTCAAACCTTCAGCAGACTTCTAAGAACAGGACTTCAACAATCCTTTCTTTCATCAAAAGTTCTACAGAAATCCAGGCAGTCATTAGTCAGAGTAGTAAATATAATTTACAAGAACTTAAGTCTACCATCCACAACACCAAAAACACCGAGTGAGAGCTCACTCTTATTCAGAAAACACAGAATGATGAGATAGACTGCTTCTACCTAGATACCAGTTACATGCAGACGTTCAGAAGAATAGTAGAATCCAATGCGATAAAATAAATGATAAATGTCTTTTGGGCGGTAACTTCCTCAAAACTCCTAACAACACAATCTGTACATCAGTCTAGAATTGCACAAAACCAATTTCAGTCAGGAATCTTAAATGGATATCAATCACAGAAGACAGCTTGGCTAATTTTCCTAGCAATTTTCTGTCTCCTGTTTTGCTTCATTCCGTTCTTTTTCATGCAAATGCATTCACATCTTCTCTTCACACAACATGCCAAACCGAACCAAGTAGCCCTCACCAAACTGAACTGAAATACTAAGCTCTCTCCCTAAACTGAACTGAGCAGCTCTCGCCAAACTGAACTGAGTAGCTCTGGCAAAACTCCACTGAGCAGCCCTCGCCAAACAGATCTGAATAGCTCTCGCAAAACTGAACTGAGTAGCTCCAGCCAAACTGAACTAAGGAGCTCTCACCAAACTGAACCAAGTAGCTCTGGCTTTACTGAACTGAGTAGCTCTCACCAAACTGAACTGAGTAGCTCTCACAAAACTGAACTGAGCAGCTCTCTTGCAAAACTGAACTGAGCAGCTCTTGCTAAACTGAACTGAGTAGCTCTTGCAAAACTGAGCTGAGTAGCCCTTGCAAAACTGAACTGAGTAGCCCTCCCAAAACTGAGTTGAGTAGCTCTCTAGCCAAACTGAGCTTAGTAGCTCTGCCCAAACTGTACTTTGAAGCAGCTCTCGCCAAACTGAACTGAGTAACTCTCGCAAATCTCCTCTGAGTAGCCTTCGCCAAACTGAAATGAGTAGCTTTATCCAAACTGAGCTGAGTAACTCTCGCCAACTAAACTGAATAGCTCTTGCCAAACTTAACTGAGCAGCTCTCGCCAAACTGAACTGACTTGCCCTCGGCAAACTGAAATTAGTGGCTCTCGCCAAACTGAACTGAGCAGCTCTCGCCAAACTGAACTGAGCAGCTCTCGCCAAACTGAACTGAGTAGCTCTCGCAAATCTCCACTGAGTAGCCTGAACTGAGCACTGAACTGAGAACTGAACCAAGTAGCTCTTGCAAAACTTTACAACTTAAGATTTCTTTGATTTCCCACTAGCCAAGTCATTTTTGAAAGAGGAAAGTGTTGTTGTTGGGGGAGGGGGGGCTTTGTAGAAAGTTTTGGTAGAGCAAAACTGAACTGAGATGCCTTCGCTAAACTGAACTGAGTATCTCTCGCAAAACTCAACTGAGTAGGTCTCGCAAAACTCAACTAAGCAGCACTCCCTGAACTATACTGAGTAGCTCTTATAAAACTGAGCTCGGAGTAGCTCTTGACAAATTGAGCTGAGTTGCCCTCTGCAAACTGAAATGAGTAGCTCTTGCTAAACTGGGCTGAGTTGAAATTGAAATGTGTTGCCCTTGGCAAACTGAGATGAGTAGCTCTCGCAAAACTGAGCTGAGTTGCCCTCTGCAAACTGAAATGAGTAGCTCTCACAAAACTGATCTGAGTAGCTCTCGCTTCAGTTTTGTAATTGCAATTGGTTCAGTGCAAGGTGTTCAATATTTTCACTGGGCATTCTTTTAAACAATTAATGGTACTATTCAAATGTAAAGATGACCAAGCACATTTTAGAAACTTAGGGATTAAACTAACCGGAGTGAAAATCTGATAGATCACAGGTACTGAAATAATTTTCTTTCATAAAAAAATGTTTACTAAATTCTTAGAGACTTCCAGACTGTGTGATTGATGTCACTTACCCATAGTTATTGATGAAGTTTAGTGTAAAAAGGCACATTATATTTAAACTGGTTGTTTAATCTAATTTATTCATCATAATACCCCTCGAGAAACTTAAAAATGATACAATTTTTATAATATATACATCTGTATGTACAAAGTTTGAAAACAAGGCAGCAAATACTGTTTTAATTCATATAAATTAAATCTCAGTAGAATTATTCACCTTGAAAAGTCAACTGGCACAATAATGTAAATGTGTATAAATTATGCAGTCTTAAAGCAAATACTTATTAAGTTATACTGATTATTCATCAGTATACAGAACATATTAATGGCTTCAACAAAATACTGCCACAGGAAAACCTGTACCTCTCTTTTAGCATACAAAATATACAAAAAATTTAATGTTTTCATTTCAATAAACAAAATCTTTGTGTGTTTAAAACTCACCTCAAATCTTTGTTAAATTCCACCGAACTCATATTTATGGAAAATTTTAGAAGTTTAAAACAAAATTTACATAAATAAAAAAATTGTTTTTACTTCAAAAAGCTCTAAGTAATTTAAGAAACACTTTACTTTCATCACTTTCAATCAAAGAACAGATAAAAAAAATACAATTTTGTTGCGATAACTCATTCTCATTCCCCTGCATTAGGTTTGCTATGCAATACAAACATCTTATTATTCTCGCATACCCATCACAGTACTGTATGAACAAATCAATAGGAAGGGAACGAATGATCTGGTGAAATGGAAAATTAGACCAGTCAATGGAAAATCTGTAATGTGACCTTTAACCCTACAACTGAGCATTCTGTTACAGAATGCCTGGAATCCGTCTATTGTTATTGGCTTGACAAAGTAAAACTGACCTTACCCCGGGGACTGTAACAAAACAGATACATGGCTGGCATGTTTCAATGGAACTAATCAATTACTATAAAGTAATAAATTTTCCTGCCAATTAATGTTCACATTTTGCTGTCTGTTGTACTGATTTGTGGACATTTAATTTTGTGCTTCTGTATGATAAACAAAGTAACACTATAATTGTGAAAATCTTATTTTTGAAGTAAGGACAAACTTGTTCCCATTTCCTAAATTTCGCAAAAAAACTGGCTTCTGTGAATAAAATGAAAATAATTTGTCAGCCAAAATAAGTTGTCAAGTTTGTGAAGTTTCTCAGATTTTTGAAATGGTACTAAAACTCTTACGTCAACATCCAAGAGAAAGTTTTTCCAAGAACAGAAGACTGCTTCTTAAAAGACACATGTATGTTTACTTTATAGAATGCAAACTAGAGCTATCACTAAATGTGATTAATACCCCCAAAAGACTGCTTTATAAACTGAGAAAGTTCGTAGTAACAGAATACCTTGCAAACAAACTAAAAAGAGATATTGTTCTTGGCAATAACTCTGTAATTTGTCAAGATAGAGTTATGGTTCTTGTACACTTCCTCTCATTGTGCTTGACCATTATATGAAGTTGTATTGAATTCCAACCAATAGTTTTCGAATTATGCTCCGGACAAGTAAAAGTAACAAAGGGCAATAACTCTGAAATGAGTCAAGATAGAGTTATTGTTCTTTCGCACTGCACTTCCTCTAATTGTGCTTGACCATTTTATGAAGTTGTATTGAATTCCAACCAGAAGTTTACGAATAATGCTCCGGACAAGGAAAAGTAACAAAGGGCAATAACTCTGTAATGAGTCAAGATTGAGTTATGGTTCCTGTGCACTGCACTTCCTCTCATTGTGCTTGACCACTGTATGAAGTTGTTTTGAATTCCAACTAGTACTTTTCGAATTATCCTCCGGACAAGGAAAAGTAACAAAGGGCAATAACTCTGTAATGAGTCAAGATGGAGTTATGGTTCTTGTGCACTGCACTTCCTCTCAATGTGCTTGACCATTGTATGAAGTTGTATTGAATTCCAACCAGTAGTTTTCAAGTTATGCTCCGGACAAGGAAAAGTAACAAAGGGCAATAACTCTGAAAATACTCTAGATAGAGTTATGGTTCTTGTACACTGCACTTCCTCTCATTGTGCTTCATCATTGTATGAAATTGTATTGAATTCCAACCAGTAGTTTTCAAGTTATGCTCCGGACAAAGAAAAGCAACAAAGGGCAATAACTCTGTAATTAGTTAAGATGGAGTTATGGTTCTTGTACACTGCACTTCCTCTCAACTTGCTTGACCATTGTATGAAGTTGTATTGAATTCCAACCAGTAGTTTTCAAGTTATGCTCCGGACAAGGAAAAGTAACAAAGGGCAATAACTCTGTAATTAGTCAAGATGGAGTTATGGTTCTTCTGCACTGCACTTCCTCTCAATGTGCTTGACCATTGTATGAAGTTGTATTGAATTCCAACCAGTAGTTTTCAAGTTATGCTCCGGACAAGGAAAAGTAACAAAGGGCAATAACTCTGTAATTAGTCAAGATGGAGTTATAGTTCTTGTGCACTGCACTTCCTCTCAATGTGTTTGATCATTGTATGAAGTTGTATTGAATTCCAACTAGTAGTTTTCAAGTTATGCTCCAGACAAGGAAAATGCAACAGACCGCCCGCCCGACCGACCGACCAACCGCCGGGTGACTCCTATATACCCCCCTAAACTTTGTTTTGGGGGTATAAAAACTGATATTTTTCACTTTCTTTATTAAATCTTAAGTCTCATGACCTTCAACCTTAAAGCGGGACCTTGACCCTGTGCAAATGAAACAGGAATCCGCAGGTCCCCTCAGTGACATGAATATTTGACTCGAGTTTCATATCCTTGAAGGTTTAAGGAAGTGTTGTGTCATGACCTTTCATCCTTTATTGACCTTGAGCAAGAGTCGTTGGAACATGGGCTCTGCACATTGTCTCCATGAGATGCTCATTTAACCAAAGCTTCATGAAAATCTGTCCAGTGGTTCGAGACCAATGGAGAGGACAAAAAAAAAGCAAATGACCTACTATTCATGTACTTTAGCTCCTGTAACCTCAAATGAATACAAACCTTTCCTCCTAATATAAGCTACCTATGTACCAAGTTTGGGTACAATAGCTCACTCTCAGCTATTAATAAATGTATAAATATTTAAGTATATGTGTGATATGATGTGATGCAATGCCACCAGACAAAATGATACATATAATATAGCCCCATAAACCTCGGAAACACATATTAAATACTGACTGTATCAGATGACTAAGCTTTTATGAGAGAAACTGTTGTAAATATCCGTCAAATTCTCCCCAAAATGGGAAAGATGTATTTTCATTACTAACACTGGCAGCGTAGGTATGGGATGACAGCCAAATATAGATTCACTGGCAACTTTTTGATCCAAATTTCATACCTTATTATATGTAATGGTTCATGGCTGAAAAATATATCCATTTTAGAAATTTTTTATCTTTAAAGCCTTCAGGAATACCTCAAAATATTATGAGAAATAATTTCTGGGTGGTCTACAGGAACAGTGACATATCAAAGAATTAAAATTGTAAAACCCTTAGCATAATATACCCTTACCCTACTACATTTCTAAAATACACTCTTCCATTTTTCAATTACGGTAGGGCAGTACCATTAATCATTCAAAGGGGTATTCAGACATAATTTACAAACTGAATTTTGGACAGTGCACATCATGTTAATTGCTACTTTCGGTTTCAAGCCAGCAAGCAACTGAGCTTTAAGGTGAAGTAGAGTTTTCATTGGTCTTTAAATTCATTACAGACATGATAGCTGTTGCTTCTATGGATGGCCAAACCTGTCTTAACCCGTGTATACAGTTCATTACATTACGGGTGTTGAAAAGGATTATGGTGTGTTAAGTCACAGCAAATAGGTTAAGTGCAAAAACATGCTTCCTACAGAAAAGACTGAAAGCAATGTGTTTGGTGTTTGACCAAAAGTCATCTAGGGCATTTAGGGATGGTAAAAGAATCCCTACAGAACAATATTGCCAACAAAGAGAAGCACTGCAAACCCTCAATGTCATCTCCTCGCACACATTATGTATTATTCAGTAACAAAACACAGTGACAACTGATCAATCAAATGACTGGCAGTTACACTGTAACACTTCCTTTTCCTATCTCCATGGATACCATGAACTGTCTTCCGTCTTTAACTTTACTTTGATTAAATGACAGTTTGAAGTCCTTCGGGAAACAAGACAATGAGATTGTCTCATTAATTAACTGCAAACTTAATATGTCTAAACTTTTGGTACATGTTCGTGACGTCTAAGCCCCTTCTTATTCCTTCTAATTGCTGCTATTATTTCAGACCTGTCCCGAAAATTACGCAGAAATAACTGAAAGATTTAGTGTAACTCTGCTAATGAATAAAGCTAATGCTATAAATCATATTTCTCAAAGCAACTGAATATTATACACAGTATTCTTGCTGTACCAAAAATATGGTTTGCTTGCCCTGGCATATTTCCCTGTTTTCATTGCTTTTTTCTAATTCGCTTTCATATTATGAACCTGACTCAGGACACCTTCCTAACCTGTGTTTTCAGATAAACTTCCATTTTCCTTTTCAATTTTACACAATTTTATTGAAAACAAGAGCTCCTAGGATACTTTTTTGCAAAAGGTAGATTATTACTGAAAATGCACTTCCTACCAATTTTTATCGATCAAGTTTTACTGAACTGCTGTTAATAATAATTAAAATGTGGCTACGACAAAAACAAACATCACAAAGGGAGATCATTCATGTAGAATTATTTCAATTTCGCTAGTTGACTACTGTTCAACAGCTTCATTGGATACTGATTCTATACTGACAAAACAAAGATAATGGAAAAGGAATTACTAAAAAGATAGATTTTAATCAAGAGAGCCATGATGGTTTAATATTGCTCACCTCAGTACATGGCTCTATATAGCTCACCTGAATAAACTTCTCTAAATGACACATTTCATTTGAATCTGTTAAGCTATTAAATAAGAACATCATTTTCTTCATAAACCTCATAACTAAGTTTTACTAACTTTTCAGAATGGCCATTTCACACATTCAAATGAAAGTAATTAATAAAACTGACATTTTCTTTTTATAAACACTATTTATTTCATTTGATATTGCCAACATGAGTGAGTACGGTACAACCTATATCAAGATATTGCATCTACTATAATGGTAAATCATGAAATGTGCATATTCATTTACTAGGATTTTTGAGTCCAGTTTAATCTTTCTTGAGGTTTATGGGATAAGTATGACGTTAATTGATCTCTGTAAATGCAAATTTGACCCAAATTGTGATCTTGACCTTGAGCAGATTGCATGTAATCCTGATAAGATGAAAATCTGACCTAATTTTCATGAAAACACTCGGATTATAGTCACATAATCTTTGTCTCAAAACCTTGACCCTATGCAGTTTGAACATTGGTCCTGCATGCCATCATGACGAACTTTGATCCAAGTTTCATGAAAACACTTCGAAGTGTATAGGATATACAAGGGCAAACACAACAACAGGGGAGCCATGGTGTTAAGGTGTCTACTTCTCACTCAAGAGGTTGCTGGTTCATTTACAGGAAAAATCGCATTCTGTCAAATATCAAGAGAAAATTGCTAACTCTACTTAAAGAAATATAAGCTTACGTTATCCTTCTTTTAGCTACATCTCTGCTTAATTTACTGGCCAGATACTCTCCTATTCTGTCAAGTTTCTCAGGGGATGTTAAGGCGTAGAATGTCAACTTGTCCATGTTATTCTTTACAAGACCATCCTGTTGATGAAAGAGAAAGAACATCTAAATACATGTATATACATCATCTTGCTTAAAGTTACATTACCCTTCAAAAAGTTCATACTAGATCAAGGTCAAGGAAGTTTAAGATGTTTAAGAAACAACAAGAGTGCCAAACTGTCACAAAATACACCCATTGGCAGTACATTGAGTGGTACTGGTAATCAAAGTATTTATTTGTTAAAAACATGAAAAATGTAACAATGTTTTTTGGGAGAAATTATTTGTCAAATTTAAGCAATTAAAGGGCCATTAAGTTTTGTAAAAACATTTCAGCAATTCAAGGGTCATAAATCCCGAGTGACAGCAGCTTTGTAGCTGGTTATTGAACTTTTTTACTTTATTCAACTATGTGCATTAACTGAGGTGAAACTGATTTTTATAATTATGGAATAAAATAGTGCTTAGAAGCCTCTCTTATAATTGTGATGGTCAACTTGAGAGGTTATATCACTTAGTTTATTCTAATTCATTTCAGCTTGATTGTGAAGAAAGCTTGCAGCTTATCGAGTCACTTTCGAGTCCGCTTCCTGGATGAACCAGTACTGGCGTCATATGAGGAAGTAAGGTTGTGACCCCAGTGGGGCTTGAACCTGCAACCTCCGGGATAAGTGGAAGATACGTTATATCACTTGAACAGGCATTCCCACTTTTTCATTAAAGCGCTATCCCTAGGGCAATTTAGTACATGGCTTTTTTGTTCAAACAAGTTGTTTTCAATACACTAAGCGAAGTCTTTAACTTCGAACTTTATATTTGATGTATACGTTCGTAATGTTTTGTCAAACCACATTTTTTGAAAAACTGACTTCAGATAAAAAATACTAATGCTAACCTAGCTGAGAATGATGCTGATTTTCAAGTTTTGTTATTCATACTCTTATATAAGTCTATATATGTTTGAATACAATACAAATGTATTACGATACCAAAATTTTGCTCAACAGAATATCTGAAACTGGTTGTAAAAGCCAAATCAGGCTGCCAACAATGACAATGATTACTACCACCCAATAATTGTGATATTATAAACTCTTTCACTTTTACCTCGAGATTCACTGGAAATATGTCGTCGACCAACCTCTTGTACCGAGGCCGCATGGCCTTGCAGCAACCCATACATGCTGAAAACAAAAGGTTCAAACGCTACAATAAAGCTACTTTGCATATAATGTTTGCCATAATTCAGAAATCTTTCTCTAGTTTCTCTTTCATAACTGCTCACTCTCAGTTGCCGTTGAAAAAAATGAAAGTTCCAAAAATACATACTAATACATCAATATAAAACTAAATACTAGAATCAACGACAGACGTAAAAATCTAGGTAGGAATTTCCAAAATTTGATGGAATATGATAGTTGTACTGCACAGCTACACTATATGTTTATATTGGAATTTCAAAAGCGTTTACACCGCTTTACTATTTGGCAGCATATTATTACAAATCTACTGGTATACGTGACACAAATTTATACTGGAACCTTTTTATATGACATATGTTCTAAAATATGTTAGTTACATACAGTTTGAAGAACTATTTTTTTACTAAAATCTGAGAGCAAGCAGCTTTAAAGCTTTTTAAAACACTCATTCAGTTATTGCAGGCCCAGTTCTAAATTTCCATCTCCTGGAAGAAACTGTTGAACTGTATTAAAAACAGGGTCAGGGGTTGAGGCTTGGGCGGGGGCGGGGGGGGGGGATAGGAGGGCTTGAACCCATGTCCCTCAATCAATGTTGTGATTTCAAGTCAGCCACATTAGCTGCTCAACAAAACAGGCGCGTTTTGCCATAGCCGATCAGATATTTTTCATTCATTTATAAGATGTGAGTAGTTGTTGTTATTTTTAATGTTTGTTCATACAATTCATATATGAGTCAATTTCAAAATTCGCAGATCTTTTAACCTTCGAATATTTAAAAAATGAATTCTAATCTAATCTCTGTTATTGTGAGAAATTTTACTAGATGCTTAGATATTAAAACAAATATTAACATTTCAATACAATCATGTCAGTTATACCAACCTTGATTTTGTCACTTTTTTATAATTTTATAATGTTTTTAAAGCGACTGCACTCCAGATGGACAAGTTACGCTAAAAAAAGAAAATTTTCAATTTCAAGAAAACAATTGTCATTACTGTATCAGGGGCATTGTATTATGATAACGCGACAAGTTTTCTAACAAAAGAAACAATTAAAATGTGTGTTTTGCTACTTTTATTGTAGAAATATCACCCCGTGACTAACGGGGTGGGCTCTTTAGTATATCAATATTTTTAACTCGCATCAAATCAGCTGACTCTGTAGTGTAGTAGGTTAAGGGCTAAAAATTTTTGTATTTATTGTGGCGCAAAGATCCGAGTTCAAAACCTGGCTCGGGTAAATATTTTTTCTACCTTTATTTTTAGCTCTACACAAAGAAAATAATCTTGATGCTGACAAATGAATATATATTGGTTTTACCAAAACATTAAAATTTACTAAGAATTTGGAGTGCAGTCGCGTTAAGTGATTGTCTTGGACTCTTTCTGATTTAAAAATAAAAGATTACATTATGATAATTATACCATATATGCTGAAAAAAAGATGGGTCGGTACGTAGGGAATTTAAAAAAAATAAAATATTGTAAATATGATTTTGTAATTTGATTGGTACTCATAACCGTGTTCAGCTATTACTAGGTCTTTGATGTAGTATTTATGGATTCCCGAAGAGACCAATAAAAAAGGCAACACCTAATTCCATAAAAATAGAAATTTTCTTCATGCTAATTTTTTTCAGGGCCATAAATACTTTATCCTAAAACAAGAGGGCCAAGATGACCCTACATCACTCACCTGACTACTATTGGCTATAATACAAGGAGTCATGATTTTAAAACAATTCATAGAAGTCCACTACACAATGCTAAGTAACATTCCAAATATGTAAGCTCTGCCTGCCTGTCTGGTTTCTTTAAGTTTTCCCTTTATAAGCCTTAGTATGTGAAATTAAGTGACCTCCCTCCTCCCAGGAAGAGTTAATTTTGACCCCAGGGTCATGCTTTGAACAATTGTGGTAGAGGTCCACTAGGAATTTCTAAATGCCAAACATCTAATCTCTAGGTCTGTGGTTTCTGTAGTGATCGGGCCCTTCAGCAGTCTGTTACCGCAAGAATTTAGAGGTCTGTGCAGTGACGTCATCCAGAGTCGCAGAGGATTGTGGGGTTGCTCTCTTGGAATCGGGCAGCCACCTTGCAAGGCACTCAAGAACCCAGATACACGTATAAACGAATATGACCCGAGCAAATGGCATAGGTATCAGGTAAAAGTTCCTTCTATTGGAATCCCCTTGAATTGCATTAGGTTTCAGTGGAAACAACACTGGTGGCAGCGCCTAATTGAGACTTGCTCTCATCCATCAAATCACTACCAGAGCGCTGGGAAGAAGTAGGTCAAGAGGGATCTCAGGACATACCAGTGCGAGGCTTCAGTAGCCTCCTGGTATCGACAGGGAAGGAGGAGAGAAGGTTGGAAGAGTAGTGTTTTTGCTGACCTTGCCGGTATTAGGCTTGACGGAGGCAAAAAAACCTATGCGCACCTTGCTCGTCTGACGCCACTTGCAATTTTTAAATTTCCGTGTAGCCGGTGTGACCATAAGTTTCTCCACCGGAAGTTATATATTATTAAAACTTTTGACGATCCAGACCTCTCTGCTTGGTGAAGAGCCGGTAGGGCCAGTGTCCCATTGGCAGGGGGCCCTCACGTCCACTGTCAAGCAGCTGAGTGAGGCCAAAGCAAGGTCAGATTTTGATGAGGGTGTTATGAAAACCGAACCAGTCACACCACTCATCGGGTTTAATCAGACTTTATCGACTGTTGCTGGTGCTAGGTAGAAGACTGTGCCCAGGTGCCGGTGGCTAGTGACCGGGGCCCTGCCCCAATGCAGGTGGCCTGTGGTCAGGCCCTGGCCCAGGCGGGCGTGGACCGTGATCAGGCCCTTGCTCAGGTGTCATTGGCTAGCAGTAGTGTTGTCCCAGACCTTGATCCATCATCTAGTAATCTTACTAACTGGGGTAGCAACACCCGGATGATATGCCCATAGCTACCATGCCTAAATTCTTGAACTCTGATGGGCAGGGTAACTGGAAAGGCTTTAGGTTACAATTTCAGCGGTATGCCCTTGTCTTTGGTTTGTCGGAAGCAGATAAGCTGAACTGCTTGTACTGGAGCCTGAAGGGTAAGGCTCTAGATTTCCTTGCAATGGTAACAGAGGACAACCAGCCGTTGTCATTTGATGGGTTGATGGGGAGGCTCGAGGCTAGGTTTGGGGAACACGAGGACCCTGCCACAGCCCAGGCCACCTTTCAACAGGCTACTCAATCGCAGGATGAAACGCTGGAGGATTGGGCAGACCGGGTGCTCACTCCGGTGTCCCGAGCATTCAAGAAACTTCTGGTACAGTTTTGCACCAAGCAAGCTGTAAATCGCTTTCTTCAAGGTATGCAACATAAAGAGGCAGGACACTGTGTGCATGCGGGACCTGGATAACATGCAAAGCGCTATCCTGATGGTCCGCAAGTATCAACAGGTGCAGACGGCTATGTATGGGAGAAGCAAAGTGGAAGGGTATGAAAGGCGTCCAGAAGTAGTTGAGGAACCATCACTGGGGGTAAGCCAGGTCTCTCTCGGTTTCCAATGAAGCAAATTTCTCGGGGGTCTTGAGGCAGCTGGAGTCCAGGCTGGAGAGGAAAATTGCGGGCTTGAAACTGCAAAAGGGGGAGAACCGCCCGTTGGGACAGACAGGCCCGATGGGAGAGTATAGCAGAAGCCTCTGCTATCATTGCAACGAGAAGGGGCATGTTAAAAGAGAACACCCAAAGAGAAGAACTAGGGAGTTCTCCACAGGGGTCTAAGTGGGGGACCACATAATCAGAGCAGAGGTTAACAAACACTACAGCCTAGGTCATAAGGTTATCAGTACCTTGGTTACCAGCTCCCTAGGCTTAGAACAGTAACACTGATAGCTGCTGGAAGGGTTATGGTTTTGTCCGGTTTTGTGGCAGGTCTCTTTAACACAAAACTGGGAGCCAACTGGTTTAGGGAGAACTTGTATGTGGTCCCAATTGAGCAATAATTGTTCTTGGGAGTTGACATCTTGATTCTCCGGGGTCAATCTGTTCTGGAAATGGGGAGGGGGTCCCCATCTGTCACCCTAACCCCTATGATAGGTTCAAGGTCATTCACAAGGGTTAGGAGATGGGAAAGGCCTTTGCAGTAGAGCACTGCACTGAGTTATATTCCGAGCCAGCCAGCTGTCCAAGGTTAAACTAGCTTGGGGTAATAGATGACAGGAACAGGGGTGGGAGTACGATGATGCAGATTGGCCATGGTTCGGCGAAAGGAAAGATGGGAGAAGTCCCTAGCCGAGGGACATCGGAAATATGTCCTTGGTGGGAAGAGGTCACTGGACCCTTTGCTCCCGGGCGATCAGAACTGATTGCAGGGTCGAGTGAAGGGTTAGGACGGACCATTCCAGTCTGAGGTGCTTGATGGGCTTTCGCGGGCCACAAGGTTGGCAGGCGATATATAGTTCCAGGAGACTAGGTTGTAATTATCTCAAAGTATGGTGTGGTACACTGAATGAAACTGGAGAATCCAAGGGGGTCACGAACACAAAAATGGTGAAACATGCAGGGTCCAGCCGCCAGGTGCCAGATGTGCTGGGCAAGGTGTGTTATTTTGTGTTGGGGCACCAACGCGACCAGGCCTTGTCTTCGCAAGTCTGGATGATATGGTGCCTCAGCAGGGTCGGCATGGAAGGTCCTGGCCAGCTCTTTTATGTAGACCATGGGTCTTGTGCCCCTGATGGCATGCGACACATCATCCAGTGGGTATGGGTAAGCCTGGAAAAGCTAATGAGACAGGGATGGTTCAGTAGAAACTGGTGCAGCTAAAGGATGAATATGTCCTTGGTACTAGACGCTGTACAGTTTCAGGGTTATGCACAGGTAAGGGGAACAACAGACGGGCCCCAGATTTGTACTACGGGTTGAAGGCTTCAGTTCTGTAAGAAGTTTACTGGGTATGGTCTGAAAAGGGATGGTGCCAGAGAGTGGGCTGAACTGAGCCAGGCCGAGGTCCCTAGTTGGGCTGAGGCCCCTGTTTGGCATTCAAGTTGCAATTGGGATGCGATCAAAGAGTGGGCCCGACCTAGTCGTAGGCCCCATCGGAGTCGTGATGATGACGAACGCCTAAGACAGCAAGTCTGACCTGGGTACAGCGAGGCTTGTAGTTATGGAGCTGCCTGCCCCCAGACCAGAGTGACAGACAGCTAGGTCAACGATGTGTGCAGTCAAGAGGTTACCCGCACAGTGGACTTGAAGGCGATGGCAGAGGCCACTGACTTCTGCATAGTCAAGGTTGTTATCCTGACTGCTGAGAGGAGAGTCAGGCCGGGCCACCGGCAGTTCATAACATGAGTGGCTGTATTGCCGGTGAGAGGCCCTGAACAGCAGTGAGAAGTGGCCAGGATCCGGGTGAGCCATGGAGGGAGCTGCTAAAGCGGTGTTTCGGCAACACTGACGAGTTGTACCTCCGGCAAGAGGCCCCTGAACAGCTGTGCGTCAAGGAACAGCGGCTGAGTATCCGTACCTACTGGCATGAGACCAGTTTCCGACTACTCGTTATCATAGCTTTCGCGTAACTCTTCAGAATAGGAGTATTATATAGTTTCGAACAGCATCATCCAAACAAGCAGCGAACAACATTTCATTTTTGAAAGATAAGTACTTTCAAAGAAATTCTACATTATACATCCGTCACTGAAATTGCTTGCAAAATATGGCACAGTTCAAGTGTTGTGAAATAATAATACAGTGATGTACGAAATGGAGCGGCACGGAGCGGATAATAGACAGACACTCATTACCAGCGTCGGAAAAGTAGGGAAAGGAATTTACATTTTTAGAGAATAAAAGTTCTTATAGATTTAAATAATTTATGATTCCAAAACTGTTCAGGATAAAACTATGTCAAAAACTGGTCCTGTACCTTAAGTTATTAACATAAATTTAACTGTCCTTACGGGGCCCCAAATTTGGTACGCATGTGCAAAAGACACTGGTCTTGTTTACATCATTGAAACGGGGATAAAACTGACATTTGTAAATGTATAGATGACTTTTGTTTACAAGACACATATAAGAAAAAATATACAGAAAACCTCAATTTTTTGTCGGAAACTGGTCTCATACCAGTAGAGGGGCCCATCCAAAGCCAGGATGTGGCCGTCTAGGGCAAGAGTGGCTGAGTAACCCTACCTAGAGGGGCCCTTCCGTAGCCAGGACTTGGCAATCTAGAGCCAGAGCGGTTGAGTAATCGTGTCTAGAGAGGCACGCCTGCAGGCAGGCCATGGCCCTCTAGGACCAGAGCGGCGGAGCATCACGTCTATAGGGACCCGTCCACAACCGGGGTGTGGTCATTTAGGGCCAGAGACTTGGTGTATCCCTTGGAATTCCTGGGCTACTGGTGATGCCAGAACAGGGCCCACTCCTTTTAGGGTGGGGAGGAGTGTAGTGATCGGGCCCTCCGGCCGCTGTTACCACAAGAATTTAGAGGTCTGTGAGGTGACATCATCCAGTGTCGCAGAGGATTGTGGGGTCGCTCTCTTGGAATCGGGCAGCCACCTTGCAGGGCTCTCAAGCAACCCAGATATACGTATAAACAAATGACCCCAGCAAATGGCATAGGTATCAGGTAAAAGTCCCTTATATTGGAATCCCCTTGAATTGCATTAGCATGATTAGGTTTCAGTGGAAACAACATTTCAGAGAACAAGATTTTTAAAGATTTTCCTATGAATCCAGTGTATTCAATTCTTTTAAAATAATTTTAATACGGGTTAAAATATTCGGTGGGGAATAAATAGAAATGAGATCGAAATATTACAAAGGATGGATTACTCACCCATGTTTTTAAAATTAAAATATTATTTTGACATTTCAGATTTCTGACATGCTGAGTTACCTCCCTGGATGCAAAACTACGGCTACATTAGTATCTGACTTAGACTAGTCAAAAAATGAGAAAATTGTCGAATTTCTAGTCATTTAATTTTTTAAATATTTAATTGTCAGAAAGACCTGAATTAATATGAATTGAAAATAACTTTCTTGCATAATTCGAATCTACTGGTATTTTCTAAAGCGGTGCAGCCTAAATATAGACGGATTACACAGTGTGTTTCCCCGACAAGGATCAAATTCCCAGCAGCGATTACTTCCCCTCAGAATACAGTAATCATTTCAATCACAAACCGTTTTAACAGGATTTTGTTAAAATTTTAAAAAGAACAAATTTTAATTTAAGCGTTAGGTTTTGTACTGCTTTTGCAGTAAGTTTAATTTTTATAAAATGTTTAACAGTCAAAAGTTCAAATACAAAAAGTTAATTGAAAATAGTGATTGAATAGAATATATGTCACCAGTACTGGTTTTTCCAGAAAACAGACTCGAGAATGACTCGATAAACTACAAGCTGTCTTCACAATCAAATTAAAGTAAACCCATTTCGTTTCGTATATTAGGGTTTTATCGTTGGTACCGGTTTCCCACACGGGCCAACATCCCAATTTAGATTTCGGAGGATAGTGCAAGATACAGAAAGCGCCCTAATTCTAGAGACACCCCTGGTTCTTTTAGCATGCCAGGTGTATAGCAACCGTACATGGAACCTTGGTTTTTGTCTCATCCGCCAGACTGTTAATAATTTTAGTTGGTCAACCTCGGGAATCCAACCCGCTACCTCAAGGTTACAATAACAAACCTGGAAAATGTGAGGTCCAATCTTACGATGGTCTGGTAAAGCTTCTGAAAGAGAAGAAAATGGTCTTTTCAAAATCGTGGAGCCATTTTGGATTCTTCATGGAATTGAAACACAGTTCTACCGACAAAGTCAAAGGCAAAAGCAAAGACAGGATCGAAAGAAAACATCGAGAAAAGCTTTGCATGCGCAGCAAGTTTCTCCTCGCAGAAACTTTGACTCATAATGACATTTTCATTGTTGTAAACAATTGATGCGGCCACCCATTTTCAACAAATTCAATTTTCTGCAAACAATGTCTGACCTGTGTTTCGCCATTGTTTCTTGCAGTATGTTGTCTATGGCAGGTAAAGCTATGAGAACTAAGCCAACGTATATTTTTTGTCCAACCAATGGTTCCAATGGCTTGTGGTCACTGGCAATAAAAAGAATTTCCCTATTAACAGGTACTTAGGCTTTTCACAGCCATACGAACCAAAAGAGTTCTTTTTCTATACATGTAGTAAAATACCTATAGTTCTGTAGCTGTAAGTGAACTATGATTTAAGATCACCATCGTCTTGTTTCTGGAGCACTGCACATCCAGTCGCTTAGGAAGAACTGATAGTACAGTCATTAGTGGTCTTTCTATCAGGGTCATGTAATGCGAAAACAGGTGTCATTTGATCTTGTCAAATGCCTCTTGCTGATCATGACCCCGGTAAAATTGATTTGTACTGATCGGCAAGTCACATATTGGAAATTGAATATTCAGCTAGAAGTGGAGAAAACTTTTCTAGCTTTGTCACCATATCCATGAAACTACGCATATTGTGTACATTCTTACGTAGTGGTAGGTCCCGTACTGACTTAACCCTGTCGGAATTTTCAACTATATGCCATTTTGACCGACAATTTACCATACAATTTAATCTTAGTTTTCTTACACACGGGTAAAGTTAAATTAGCATGTCTAGTCTGGTAATGGCCGTTTCAAGCCTTGAGTAATGCTTTTCGCGTGTCCGTCTTAAAAGTAGAACTTCGTCTGTCTGACATAAAACTCCGGCTATGCCTTCGAGAATGTGTGACATGCGCTTCTAAAAATACTTTGAACTGCTGCTTAGCCCCATAAGCAAACCTTTCAAATGGCGTAATAATTTTTTTCAGATGCAAGCATAATTTGCTTAAATCCACAATTGGCATCTAGCTAACTAATACTTGGCACCTGCAAACCTTTCCTAACGCCCGGGGAATCCTTTGATTTTACATTGATTTCTGTAGGAAATCGTTAAAAATCTTCTACTGTAAAACCACAAGGCCTCGCGCTTAGATATTTGGCTTGTAGCATTGCCAAGTTGACCTCTACTTATTTTGTTTAAATCAGGAATCCCTGGATAAAACTAACCCCACCGAGGCTCGATTTATACATGTATATGGAAAACTTCAAAAAAATCGTATCTAGAACTAGGGGTGTCACGTTTACACGTGTACACGGAAGCGTTTCGATTAGCAGCGCTAAACGTTTGGTAACTTGTGTATCCGTTTACATGTGAAATAACACATTCAACAGCTTAGTTAATAACATCTACCTTATTATTGAACCGAACTATGTAATACAACTTATATAAGTCACATGATTGAAAATATATGTATTATATATGGTCGCTGAATTTGATTTCATGTATCGGGGCGATCTGGACGTCTACATAGCTAAATGATAACGTATCTAAAACGGCAGACATATTTAAACAGGTATGTAACATTTGTTACTTCAAAGAATATTGTTTTGAACGCAGCATGTATGATGATTTACTGAAACTGATGTAAACAACGTGTAAACGGATCCGTTTCGTTTAGTGTTAGACGTGTACACGTTTACCAAATTCCCTAAACGGGACAGCCCTATCTAGAACCAAAAGTCCCTGAACTTATATATTTGGATTGAAACATTATGTAGTAATCGTCTACAAATCAGGACATCCAGTCAAATTATCCATTTCTGCTTTTGTTGACCATGTATTTTAGCCAGTGGTAGCCAGGTGATATAGGGCCATTTTGGCACTCTTGTCTTCAATTTGTGACTGACTATTCAGAGATAAGTATAAGGTTTCCGGAATTACTCTTACGTCAGCACCATGTCTGTGTATATCTTAAAACAGACCAACAAATGTCTTACATTTAGGTTTGTTGTCCGTGGACCGTTACCACTGTCAATCATTCCGAAGTAATCATTTTCTTCTGAGAGTTCATTTAATGTTTTGGTTTTGCAACACACGGACAAATGATCCTGCTTCCCGCAGTTTTTCCCTTGGCAGGACACTATCCCTGTATAAAAGTTCTATTGCACCGTATACAACATTTTTGCTCATTCATATGATTGTGTACTAGTCGCTTGTCACAATAAACTGGAGACCGTCAGAGAAAATTTTGACAATTTTGATCGACATACCTAAATGGGTAGGGATCCAGAAAGGCCAACTTCCAGAAAGGCCCAGTCCAAAAAGGCCCATTTTTCAAAAGTACCGAAAAGGCCCACTTAAATGGTACCAGAAAGGCCCATTTTTGGATACTATATAATGTGTTTTAATCATATGTTGTTTTTTTTTAAGTTTGAATTTTTTGTTTTAATGCTGATAATTATTTAGTGAATAAATTTGGACCTAATCGTGTTTTTTTTTTAAGTTTGAAACTTCTGTTTAAATGTTGATTATTGTTTAGTGAATAAATGTGTTTTAATCTTTTTTTTAAACTTTTGTATTAATGCCGATTATTTTTTTAAACAATCATTCGTATCACCATCACCTCATTGTTTGCTATGCACTTTGCACTGTTTGTTGATTTTCCTTTACATTTCGGTTGTATATAATAAATTCTCTATGTACCTATGCTTTTTTAATCTTTTATTTCCCAAAGTTACTATTTAACATATAAAATAAACTGGTCCTTTCTGGTATGGGCCTTTCTGGATTTGGGCCTTTTCGGTACTGGTCCTTTCTGGAAGTAGGCCTTTCTGACACCCATTCCCTTAATGATCAAGAATAGTAACCGATGCGAGAAGTCATTACTGAGGAATACCAGTGGTTTCAACCCCTAGTCGTTTCACCCCTAGTCATTTCATCTCCCAAAACCCTAGATGATTCACCCCACAAAATAAATATGAATTTTTATTGTTTTATTTAAAAATGATTCCTGTTCAATACTTAAATCAATCAAATATTATATGATTTGCATATTTTGATGTTAATGGGTAGAAATTTCTATTTGATTTGTAAGTTTTATAACTATCAAAATGAAGTAATCTCTGAATAGTACAGTAATGCTAAGTTTTCATAATCTATTAGTTAATATTTAATAAGCACTTGACATTATAAGACACTGTAATATGATGGATTTACATATATTTTTACTTTGACTGTTTTCAAAACACAGAAACAGCAAATTTTCAACATATGTTTTCAAAATCATTTAACTTTTTTAGATCAAAACGTTTTTTTAATCCTATCTTATTTCTGCTTAGTGATGTACTGATTACATTATGTGCTAAATATTCTATAGTTTTATTTGATTACTCTGTGATTGAAAAACACCTTTGGCAATTATACCAATCAATATAACAATAGAACATTTCACACATACTTAATCAGTATATTACAATAGGGGGTGAAATGACTAGGAGGTGAAATGACTAGGGGTGAAACGACTAGGGGGTGAAACCACTTGATACCATTACTGAGTTACCTCCCTGTATTCAAAACAACATTTTTTAACAGACCTAGCCTTACTTGATATGTTTTGTGCATTCTCTTTCAATTTAAAGATGTTTTTAATTATTCATTTACGAAGTTACAGCGAGAAAATGTTTTTGTAATGCGAGTATGCCATTGCTAATATTTAAAGCTTAGCTCTGCATGACAGAAAGACCCGGATATTGAGACGAAAACGTCTGAACTTCAGAACAGAAGTTGCTTCGTTCCATTTACGTTCAACAATGGTATGTTTGGACCACAGTCATGTTTTGTAACAGTTGTTTTGTTACATACCGTTTCATTCCACAAAATTGTGCTGTCACTTTAGTACACAGGCTTAATCTTGCTATAGGGTAGCTAAAACAACTTCAGAGTACCCGGTTTATATGCTTGACAGAACGGGTACGCTGAAGCTTACTCCGTAGGGAAATCGTACCAATAATCGTGCCAGGAATCTGACACGCTCGCATTTCAGTATTTCATGAGCAATAAGTGAAAACAATAAATAATTTTATTAATCAGACCATAATCTTTTAATTTGCCAAATTTGAATCCCCGTACAACACAACTTCGTCCACAACGGAAGTTCGACCGGCCCCGGAAAATAAGTAAAACACGGAAGTTACGCATCCACTAACAAAGTTAGCACTCTATCCGTATGCTACGACCGGATGTAAACATCAGGCACACACAGAGCATGCGCGGGCGTTTAACCCAACCCATATATTCAAATTTACTCGTTACGTTTTTGAATCAGTCGAATGTTTTTTTAATAGATGAACATTAAAATACAATTTAATTTGTTCCCCACTATATAAATTATAAAAGTTACTTGACGAGGTTTCGATCTCTGATCTCCCGCGTGCCAAGCGAGGATATAATGCACTGCGCCAATGAGGCTTTACATTTGGAAGCGTATAACTTCGTTATTGATCAATGCAGACGTTTGTTTCGGAATGGCGGTACAAATTTATGTAAACAAACGAATTTAACTTCCCAGACACTTTAAATAAGAAGTGGACACATGATAAACTTGGTAGTTTCGTAAAGTATATTCAGATATCTGTTAGAAAAAAATTGTCTGCATGTTCAAAAAAATTTCAAAGTTGGTTTAAAAGGCTATCTTCAGCCGCTACCCGTCAGCAGAATCTCAGTCGTTCCGATTAATTTCTGAACTTTATAACGCGTAAACTATCAATCATTGGTCATTTTTTATCATATTTCTTTTATTTTATTTGTCATTCAATATTCAATCAAAAACCATCAATTTTTCTTACATGGAAGAAAATTGTTAAACGTGGCGAGCTTTGCAAACGGACATGTGTCGATTTCCAACGCGCAATAGCGCGCTTACCGTAATTCAAATATGGCGGTTCATTTGCATAATTTATTCATAAACGTAGGAGCATAGAACTTTGTTAGTGGCATCGCTTCCACTTGTCCACGCACATACTTGTTGAAAGTGGTTGCCGAGTACCAACCATGTAAAAGCAACTAAAATGGAGATAAGAAAGGCTTGTTTTCTCACATCGCTTAGAAAAATTATATTTCTATCAATTTTTAACTATTCCCATAATTGACAGTTACAAAAATTCAGTCTTCTTCAAAATTTTGCTTGTGCAACTTTGTTTACTTGCGTTTGCTAAATTATGCTTATACCAGGGCCCAACAAATCCACTAAGGTATACTGCTCACCATTAATACCGTGACAAAATATACCACTATCCTTATCTCAATGTTTTGGAGTTTTGCTCATTAGACCTTTATTGATTCATATAGTATATGCTCTATTTCTCTTTATTTAGCCCAAAGTAGCAGCCTTATCTTATAATAGTAAACTGGGGACAATATGAGAAATGTTCATGTTGAGTTCACCTGTCATTTTGTACTCTTGTAAAGGCCATCAGGAGGGGAGACAATTTTCTTTTTCCCTTCTGTGATAAAATGCAACTGAAAACAACTATGACCTGCAAATATGTTTTGTTGACAGTTAATTACATCTCAACATTTTTTTTCAACATTTTCAAGTATTAAAAACTTTTTTTCTTGAATTAACATTTATGAGGTGTACAAACTTTTGTTGTTAAGTATACTATTACCCACAATAGAAGGTCAAGGTCAAAGTGGTCGAAGTTATGTTGGATAAAGTCCGAGTAACAAATGTGAGGAAGCCTCCATCTTGTTGGAAAATGTAAGCAATTCAATGCAGATAGGAATTTTGTTTTATTTCAATTATAAGTGACTTGAATTAGTTCAAAAGTTTATACATTAAATTTAGATCTATTTAGTTTTGCAACAGACTACAAAGATGAAGTGCGTTAAAGTGGTCGAAGTTGTGTTGTACCGGGAAATATCAATTTTTATCTATTTAACGTTTTGAAGCTTTACGAAAGTTTCGAACAGGTCAGAATTTTCACCAATTAGCCGCCATCTTGCCGATTTGACAATTATCACGTGACCATTCCCAAGAACCTTTCGAAAGGGATCTCTACGGGAAATCGCCGAAGGTTCCGATTGAGGTCACGGGGACAGTTTATTTATTTACATGACCACGTGCATTTTGGCGCGAATACTTTCAAGGTCTGTTCCGCATCGAAAATAAAGTAAATTTCTTTTGAAATAAAAAAAACATAGTGGTAAATGCTATTGTATATTTACACTCGTTCTTTATATCATCTAAACACTAAACAAAAGGAAAATATCAAGCGTTCTGAACTACATGAAAAATGAGTGCGATTCCATCATACGAGATCTCGTGAGAGCAGGCATTTGGAAAGTCCGTTGTAAATGTAAACACAATGATGTAGGTTTGAAAAATCGATGTTTTTGTAGTCAACTTTGGTTGTAGAACACCGTAAATGGTTTGAAAAGATGAATTTATAAATATATGACCCAAACATGATCATATTTCCCTACTTAACGTACATTAGATGAAAATTTGCATGATCTGTTATTCTGGTAAGGATTCGTAGTAGGGCTGATCCAAAACTCTAAAGCCGCAGCTGACGAAAAACAAAATAAATAAATAGCGGCATTTAGAGTTTTGGAAGCCAGAACTAGCTATAGGGTTATGTACACGCACTCTACACTCTAACATGTCTAAGCAAAACACAAGGAATGACACCTCCCTGATCGCAACATCAGGGCCCACGCTCTCGTTCGCCGCGCGAGACATTTGGCTAAATTTCGATCAAAGTGGCGAAGAAAAATCGTGAGTGGTGAAAATGAAAAAAACTCCTTATTTTAGACCGCCGTATTTGTTTTGTTCTAAATCGTAACCTCTCATGGAAAATTGACTGGTGCCGATAATTCTACCTTGATTCAAGATTGCAAAAATCTATACGAATACCCAGTCTGCGTTCAATAAACATCTTGACACGTGAGAAATGCAATTTGCAATCAATTAGCAACCAAATAATTCGTTTAATAATCGATGTTTACTCAACTATTAATTGACAATAAACATTACACATGTCAAAACGCACATGTCCACCTTTATATGGCTGTGTTGTCTTGCTGCTTTTGATTGGCTTAAAGTTTTTTATTGACCAATGAAAGCAGATGTAACAAATGGTAGCGAGTAGGCGGTGCGGTATCGAGATTGACACTCGAAAACATTGCCAGTGTTTATGAAAAATAGAGCGACTGTTTTCGCTTTTCAATGCGATCACGGCAAAATGCCCCGTAAACGGCGACAATTTCGCCCACGTCGCCCGCAAATGTGATCCCTGGTTGTAATTACGGCTGATTAGATGTTTGATGCCTTTAATTTCAGAGAATCATTCAATTTTAAAATAAACAAAATAATGAACGGTTTGATGATTTTGCAAATATTGTCGCCGCCGTCTTATCAAATCTGTTTACATCAGGTTACAAAACATTATTAAGACTTCACTGAGAAATGGTTTAAGTGAGGCAAACTTGGACAATTTAATGTTAATTTCAATAGAAGGAAACTTGCCAACATGGGACAACATTTTAAAATACACTTCCTGCTTTCAAGGTATACAAGCTTTCATTAACCAGGCAACACCTTTAAAAAAAGAATAGTTTGTATCAGGGATCAGGAAATTTGGAAATCTCAATTGGTCAGGACAAGCCGAGGGTACATCATCAGCCCCCCCCCCCAAAAAAAAAAAAGTTACAAAAACATTTTAAAAAAAAAAAACTGAAACATTTGTACGAGATTTATGTATTTTTCAACCAGCTTTCCATTGTTGTTCATGATCATGGAACGGTTAAAGTATTTAGTTGCCTCCTTTGGATTCCAAAATGTTTCCAGAAACGAAAATGTTTATCTACTTTCATTATTGATTAGTAAATGTCACGAGTCGATAAAATAAATGCGCCGTTCACATGGAGCGTTCCATTTTCTAAGGGATAAACTTTACATAGTTTTCGCCATAAAAAAATAAGAAACAGAATTTCTAAGTATTAAGAATATTGAGCCAGTTTTCATAAATGAATATAATAATTTCCATGTGATTTTATCATTGAAAGTGTGTTCAATTTCGATTAGAACTGATTACGTTCAAAGTCACCCCCACAAAGTTTTGTAATAATCCATGTGTTAGGTAGAACTATTATAATGCTTTTAAATTTTTGTTGTATGGTTTCGTTTTGAATATTTTTTTATGTCTCTCGGGTTGCCAGTCCGATTAACATGCCCTTCCGACTTTCGGAAACATTTACTACCGGTTGCCAGTCCGGTTATTTGTTTCTTTCGGGGTCTTTTTAACGGCATTTAAAAAAAAAAATTCGGACCGATTTTAAAGCAACTTTTGGTGACGTGAATCGGTCCAGCAAGTTGAAAATCGGTCCAGACCGGCAAATTTTCGGTTTTCCTGATCCCTGGTTTGTATGTCTTTAAAAGTAAGGATTGGATTTGAAATGTAATCCTGTATTGGTTTTAGCAAATTAAACAACACAGGACTACATTTTAAAATACAAAACTTGCTTCAAAGGTAGATATACACACTGTCTTTCAAAAGCCCCTAAGTATAGCTAGAATATCACCATTTGCCTTTGGGAAGTGAAAATTTTTCGCCGCACCACCCCAAAGGAGTGGATACCCCTCCCTATCACTCCGAAAAAAAGTGGCTCCAAGTTTTTCAGCCCAGTGTATGCCCTGAACATTCATTATGGCAGAATAAAGGAAAATTCAATATAACTTTAAATCTAAATATCTGAAGACTGTCATCATGAATATACCAGTGAATGTTTTTCTGTTTTCTGTAGACTTTGACCAGTTTGTTATACAATTCTTTGCCATTGTCAAGTGTCACAAAAGTTTATTACTGTTCTATCATAATTTACTGTAAGACATTCTGAATACAAATGTAAAATATTCATTGTAAGTATCATTTAATCCTGCTTAGAAAAATCACATGAATTGAAGCTCTGAGCACTTGGATATTATGGAGCATACAGTCATTACTTATTAGTTATTTGTATTTACAATGAACACTTACTGCACATATAGATGTTTTACAGCCTTCACTGAGCTTACAAAATTTAACGATAGTGATTATTGTAAACCTGTGTTGGGCTTCCTACTAGCTGAGTAAATGGTTCTACAAATGTGTTCAGTAAGTGCTACGGCCTTGATACTATAGTTTAACATTTTCATCACAAAATGTAAAACCAAGTGCTTGGCAGTTTATAATTTGTTGTTTATTTCTATAGGGTGAAAGAAAAGGTGTTAACAAGTATTATCCACCTGACTGGGATCCTTCAAAAGGCTCAATCAATGAGTATGTTGGCCAACATCCGCTTCGGGACAGGGCTAGAAAGCTCGGCCAAGGAATACTTATCATCAGGTATTGGAGTATTATGTATAAAATTTGACTCATAATTAAAAAGTATTATGCAACTCCTTTAATTAATTAATTAATACTAATTTATTTACTCGCGCAAAGCAAGTTGTTACAACTTGTATTAATTGCTCTTGAGACTCATACTAGATGGAATCAGCCTTAAAGAGAGAGGGGCAACACACTACCACTCAACCAATGCGACTTCATAACTTGTTTTATCACATACCAAGATTGGAAATGTGAAAATTATACTATCATCCTTGGGGAAAGCTTCCCCAATATCCAAACAGAGTGTTCAGTTCAGTAAGGAGTTTTAAGAGTCAAGGTCAAATATTTTGTGTTTATTGAAATTTGGATCTTCACCATGCAGTAGCGTGATAAAATGAAAAATTGAAGATTAATCCTGCTGCGGGCAAGTGTTTCTGACTTTTTGAGTGGTGCAGATTACTACCAGTCTGTATATCAATGCTGTTAAATCATGATCTGCATAGCTGTTACTTGGTCAATTTTCAGGGAGCACCTCTTAGAACAATTAATGTAACCATCTAGATTAATGGATGGACAAGTTCATCGAAGAAATAAAGGGGGTCCAGGGTTAAATTAAACAAAGCAAGCAAAGACCAAGCGTAAAAATTAAAAGACCATTTCATTTGCATTGCAACAAAATATTGTAGGTTATAGATTCAAATCTTGATCTCTACCTAGAAGATAAAAAAAATTCCACTGCAGGTTTGAGATGCCATATAATATATGGTGTGGCGGATGTAACAGTCATATTGGAATGGGTGTACGATATAATGCCGAGAAATTGAAGACGGGTATGTACTACACTACACCAATATACAAGTTCCGCATGAAGTGCCATTTGTGTGATAACCATTTTGAGATACAGACGGATCCTAAGGTAAATTCCATTTGTCTTGTAAAGAGTGATCTAGCCTTTCTATTTCTATAAATAGATCCTAGCTACCTAGCAAAACACAATGTTTTTACGTATGTACTTTTATAGTCATGTAAAATGGAACCCTCCAGATATTCTACCTTCAGTCATTTTACATCCCAGACCCTTGTATTACTCTGTTTATTTTTTATTTTTTTGCAGAATCATGACTATGTGATTCTTGACGGAGCAAGACGTAAGGAACAGAGGTGGGATCCAACAGAAAATGGACAAATTGCTACTGAAGGTAACAGTTATGTAATTGGCATTTGTGATTCTAGCATAGAGACTTGTAAGAAAACAGTTTCAGTAAAAATGTTACTTCTTTAGAAGCAAACATTTACTTATCCTTTCTGGAAAATTAACAGTTTAAATTGTCTCCTGCAACTGTTCATTCACTAGGTGTGAGAGGAGTGACTATGACACTCCTTATCTTTTTCTTTTCTTTTTGTTTTTGTCATTTAATCTTCTACCTTTGACAGTCAAAGCAAGGTCAGAAGATGCTGCTTGGTGACAGTGAATTGCTTTTGAAAAACAGCTGCTGTTACAGTAATGATTAGTAAGTTACATTTAAGATGTGTAGAAGGAAAAGCTTGGGAGCATTCCAGCAAATGCAATTTCAATGGAGTATATATATAAATAGAAACTGTTATTGTTACATATATTACTGCTCCAGGAGTAGCTCGCCTTTGCAAGAGTTTAAAGTAAAAATATCACTGAATGTATGTCAAGTGTCAGTGTAATCTTGAATTTTCATTGAAACCATTGTAATATCTGCTTTAAATTGTGTTTTGGTTACCATGGTAACAGATAAGGCAGTACAAAAGAAGATGGCTACTGATGCAATGTTTAAGCTGGAGCATGGGTCAGATGATATACAGAAAGGAAAGAAGGCTATTTCAAACCTGGGATCTTTAGAAGTCCGCCGTGATGAGTGGAAGGATGATTATATGCTTAACAGACTAGCTAGGCAGAAATTTAGGGTAACCCCCACACCCATGTTACAATTACAATATATACAATATATAATGCAATATCTTTTATTGCTTTAAATATTTTACAATGCTTCTGGCAAATACAAAGTATACAGCAGGTATTACATTGGTGTATATAAATGATAGATTATGAAAATTAAGCACATACATAAATTATGTTTTTTTTATATCTTAGTCACATTGGTATCAAAGTAAGGAATGGTTCAAAGTTTGAGTGCCCTAATGCATCAGGGTTCCTGAAGTTAGTAAATGACATACAATTATGATTTTCATTGATCATTTGTAGACTTTGAAAAAGTTTACCATTTTACGGTTAGTGAACTAAACACAGGGTAACAAATCTTAATGAGACTTTGTGTAATTTGTCTAGCACTGAACAGTTGTTGCCAAATTGTACGACTGCCCTGGAGTAATAAATGTATGAGATCCTTAATTCATAAGATTTGAAGAAATAAAACAATTTATGAATGATTTACAAATAGACTAAAAGGTTTTTCAAAATTCTGACAAAATTAAAGTGTCTTTATTGGACTGCAGGACATGTATTGTGATATCCAAAAACATTGTGTTGAGTGTCATTAAGGCAAAGGGTCCCCAGAATAAGGCTTAAATTGTTGGAAAATATTTGAACCTCCCTCTTACTTCATTCTGAAAAGAAAACTTCTGCTGTTAAAAATGTTCCGCAGCCAAGATGCTTTAATCAGTCTTATTTTAATTATTTACCTTGATCTAGGAAGAAAAGAAAGCATTGAAAGTTGAAGCAGAAAGTGACAGTGCTCTGTTAGTGAAGTCTTCGTTAGACATTCCTTTAGAGAAGGAAGCAGAAGAGGACATCAAGCTGGCAGGACTTATCAAATACCGCACTCTTGAATGTAGGTGTCAAAAACTAATAAATCAGGCAGTTTTGTCTATATATAGATATTTTATATTGATAAGTTCTTGCAACTTAAATTTAACTTCTTTTGATGCCTGGCTTGTTTGTTACTGTTTCTTAGTCTAAAAATGAACAAAGTTTGTCTGGACAACTCCTCCATGCGTAGATGATTTTCAATGAAACTTGGTAGTAATATTAGAACCATGTGTAGTTGTGTGTATGGTCAGGATTTCTGCTTAACTCAGTTTTGTATGAGTTATGGCCCTTTTTAGTTTGAAAATGAGGCTTGTGGAAAATTTCTCCCATATGCCTGGATGGATTTTGCTTAAACTTTGTAGAGATGTTAAGTACGTAGTGCAGTTTTGCATATTGTAATAATTTGCAGCACAGACAGGGTGAAGTGGTGGGAGACATAGTTTTTTTGGTGAAAAACAATCTATTTTCTAGGGATGGCAACAAGTACATCTATGACTCAATCGAACGGTCAAGTACTTGGTAAGCAAAACGTAAATTGAAAACTCAAAAAATATTTTGCAAAAATCACCTCAAATCCTCGCTATCTGATTCTTCCAATTAACTGTCTTAACTTGTCATTATTCTTATTCCGGATCGTTATCCAAACACGCCAGGTAATGTGCAAAAATTCTATTGTTTAATCCGCTAAGTACATGCAATATACAACTTGAAAGTTTGATGTGCAGATATTGCTATGATTCTATGCTGTTTATGATCTTAACAACTTGATAAGATAAGTATGCTGGTACTCAAATACGTGTATGAAGAAAAGATAATTTTACGATTCAGCAGAAAAAAAGCAACTCATTTTTTCGAAATTGTATTCATTGTATATGAAATTTAGTGGGTTTTCAAAGTCTCTTTCAAAAATATCTTGGTAATCTGTACCCTTGTCTGTAAAACTATAAATCAAATTTGAAATATGCCTGCTTCAAGATTGTCTGCTTGGAAGTATTCCAAACAGTCCAAAACAAAGTCAAAGATAGTCCATTGATCTATTATATGTTGATCATGTCAATGATTGTTTTGCAAGTAATTGATCGGAAGAAGGACCGAGTACTCGACATTCAAAATTTGGTACTTGTTGCCTTCCTTACTATTTGCCTGTTAAGGCTGTAACTGTTGTACATTGAAGAATTTTTAAATGAATTGGCAGAAATGTTCAAGACATGGAGATAAAGTGTAGATAAAATGCTAGTACTGGGTCTAGGCTTTGAAGGTCAAGCTCACAGACTGCGAGACACCACTTCATGGGCATTCGTCACATATGAGTGGGAGCACTTGTTTGTGATTGGAATCAATAGTATTTTGAGTACTGTTTGGGCTATCAGAGGTGCCAGAAGAATTTCCTATTGACTGTCTGACACATTTATAGTATTAAACACTAACTTGAAAAGTCTACAGATAAACTTTTAAATTGAAAAACTTTATTGTCTTTAATTGAATTGCCACATATGATTAATATCTAGTCAATGAGTTCCTTCATGCGCAAATAGTTTTGAAACTGTGAAATTGGAATTGATGCTTTTCTTACATTTTGTTGTATCGATTTTTTTCTTCCAGCTTACGACGAGAAGCAAGCTCAAAAGAGAAAAGAGATAGAGAGTAGACCATTGTTTGAGACCGCAAAGAAAGTGGCAAAGGTTGAGGTAAAATCTCCGGAAGACAAGAAATTTGACATTATCAGGAAAACACTGAAAACTGGAAGGGATAATTGTCAAATCAGTCCATTTGACAGAACAAAAATGAACACACTTGGTTCTACAATAAGTAAAGAGTCTCTAGGTATAAGAAAAAAATGTCTGTCGAAATTTTCTGCAAAGCCTAAAGATGAAGAAAATTGTGCAGTCAAATCTTTACAAAGCTCAGGAAATAGTCAAGACTATTGTGAGGAGCCAGTTTGTTGGAATCATTTGAAGAATGGTAGAACTTGTGATATTCAAGAACCTTCATTCGGTTCTGAAGACAGTGAAAAAAATATTGGGTCAGAAGATTTTATTTGTACTTTATGTGGCAAGAAATTGAACCAAGAGCAGGGAGACATGCCAGAACAGGGTAGTTCTGCTTTGTGTACGTGTAAATGTGAGACTGTGGCTGAAAATAGCAGTTTTAATGAATCACATGGTAGTGGCACACCAGCAGATGTAGGTTCTGCCAGTGGAAAGAAGGAAGTAAACAGTGTTGAAGATTTAAGATCATGCATTGTAGATGCCGACAATATGAAATCCAGTCAAAAACAATCAAATGATCAGCAGGATTTTAAAACGTCTGGTCTTGGACTTGTTTGTTCTTACTCTGACACGGATTCAGATGCTAGTACTTAGTTTGTGTGGAAGATACAGTTTACCTGACACTTTCAGAAAGTTATCATCACCTTGTCATTGCAACATTGTTGGATTCAATTTTATATTTTGATTAAAGCTACAACTTCCATTTGTCCCTTCTGTGCAACAATTTTGTTAAGTGTAATAAAGAAATTGGGAGTTCCAGCCATGATTATCTAAGCAACAAATTGGTAGTGCAGTCACTACATAATAAATTAACATTTTATTTGAGTTACAGATCTATGTAATATTATTTCTGTACATTCTCTGGATTCTTACACTGCTGGCAGCAAGTGATTCTCTGCCTTGACTGCCGTAATTGGGCGCCAGTGTCCATCTATGCAACCTTTCTGATACTTCACTGCTGATGTGGGATGCGGAGTGCCATGAAATAATAATTATTTAAAAAATAGTCATACGTAAATGAAAGCCTATTGTACAGTGAAATTCACTAATTTGTTTTTTTCAAGACTTTTAGAGCCCAATACCGAGCTGGCAGCAAATGATCCTGCTTTAGCAACCAGCGCAGATTATGATTGGGCTGCATCTCCATGTGATATGCACTGTTAATGTTTCATTGTAATGTTTTTGAAGGGAGCCTTTGAACAATGGTCTTTGTTTTTATGAAAAATGAACACCCTGTGGTCGGGTGATTGGTGTTGCTGATTTGAAATCTCTCTAACCTCTCTTAGGTTGAGGGTCATGGTTTCAAGCTGTTCTACCCACTATGTCTGTGTATATGAGAAAGTTGGCAGTTTCTGAAGGTGTATAGGAGTCTACAGTCATACTGGTCCTTCCAAAGATCAGTGGTTAGGTAAACTGCCCGTCTGTGAGTGACAGTTATATGGTTGAATGGGCGTTAAAGTCTTAGTAAGTAAGTAAGTAACGCCTTTATTTAAGGAGGCTTACGCATTTGGTTTCCCGATCTTCCATGCGGGCCTCAACATATACATAACATAATTATTATTATATACAGTCAAAATAATACCGTACACAACATATATACAGCAGTACAAAACATCATAATATCATAAAATCAACATAAAATATACATTATTGTACAACAAGTAAAGATTTTCAGAAAGATCAAATGAAATACTTGAAGTAAGTATTATCAATTCATTACTACCAGTTTAGACATTCAGTTTTAAGATAATAATTTTGTTTACAAGAATTTAGTTAGAGAATTGCCACTGGACATAAGCCGTTTGAAATTTCCTAAGAGTATCAGCATTTCGAACATGTGTTGGTATGTCATTCCATATCCTTGGACCGGAATAAGTAAATGACTTTCTAAAGAATTCTGTTTTTGGTTTTGGTATTATTAGGTTTGCACTTTGTGCAGATCTTAAGTTTAAGTTGTGTCTGTGCTTTACTGTTTGGAATTTATTGTGCATATACTTTGGAAATGATGGTTCGTTTATAGATTTATACATGAGAATTGACTTTTTGTACATTATTCTTTGATCAAATGACATCCAGTTAAGTTCTTTAAATAATTCAATTGAAGGGGTATCAAAACTTTTGTCCAGGATTATTCTGGCAGCTCTCTTTTGAAATTTAATAATGTCTGAAAGTAATTCATTGCTGCAGTTTCCCCAAATAGTGCAACAGTAGTCCAAGTGTGGCAGTATGTATGCATTAAAGAATAGTTTTCTGGAATGAAGGTCAAGATATTGTTTAATCCTAAGAAGTAAGTAAAGCTGTGAATTACATTTTTTTATAAGTGCTTGTATATGTGTTTTCCGTTTAAGATTGCTGTCTACATAGACTCCTAGTAGTTTTTCAGTGTCTGTCAATTCTATTTCTTGGTCTTGAAGGTGTAGAGTAGGTGTAGAGTAGGTGTTGTAGTATTTTCTGATTTTGTATTTCTTATTGATAAATTCATGGATTTTGTTTTCTGTGCATTCAGTACCATTGCATTTTGTTTGCACCACATGTTGACATTACCAAGATCTATTTGAAGATTATCAATTACTTGCTGTAAAGTATTTCCAGTAGCTGTCAGAGAAGTGTCATCTGCAAACATATCAGTATTAGACCTTTTAACATAAAGATTTAGATCATTTATATATATAATGAACAGAAGAGGTCCAAGGACTGAGCCTTGTGGTACTCCCGAGATAACTTCTGCTGGTTCTGATAAGACACCAGAAACATTTACTTTTTGTGACCTTTCTGACAGATATGATGTTATCCAATTTATAGCTTGTGACGAGAGATGATAGAAAGGAAGTTTTTCAAGAAGTATTTTGTGGTTAACTAAATCGAAGGCCTTAGATAGGTCCAGAAATAGTGTTCCAACAAGTTTGCCATTGTTTAGTGCATTGATCCAATTATCAATAATGTTTGTAAGTGCTGTCTCGCATGAGTGTTTTGTTCTGAATCCTGATTGTGCAATGAAAAGTAGATTGTTTGTTTCTAAGAATGTCTTCAAGTGGTCAGATACATGCTTTTCAAATATTGTAGAGATAAGTGGAAGTACTGAAATTGGTCTGTAATTATTTTTGTCTGATTTTGGTCCCTTTTTGTAGATGGGTGTTACCTTTGATTGTTTTAGCTGTGTTGGAAATTTTCCACTTTTAATACTTAAGTTTATTATGGTACATAGAGGTTTACATATAACATCTGAGGCTGTTTTTAGGAATTTTGCACTGATGCCATCTAAACCAGTTGCTTTTGAAACATCAAGACTGTTCAGTTTCTGTTTCACATAGCATAGTTCTACATAGGGTATTTCAAATTTGTTAGAATGAGTGGCATTTTCAGAGTGGAGAGATTCTTTTAGTGCAGTTGTCATTTCCTGTGATAACTCAGTGATATTTTCAGCTTTTAAATACATTTGCAAAAAAGGAATTAAATGTTTCCGCTGTTGATTTTGGATCAGTTATTGGTGTACCATTTTCATCATTTATGTAGTTTGTTTGATGGTTTTCTGCTTTGCCTGATAGACTTTTCAAGTTTTTCCATAACTTTTTGGGATTTTTCTGGTTTGAGTTTATTTCCTGATCGAAGAAGTCTGTTTTTGCTTTATGAGTGAGTGTTTTTACTTGTGATTTCCAGTATTTGAAGTCACTGATATTATTTTTCTTTTTGGCAAAGTCCCTATTGTGTATGGCATTAGCTATATCCTCATTGAACCAGTCAGCCTGGTTTTTATGTTTCACTCTTTTCTATTTATATGGAGCATGTGCATCTAAGGTTTGTAAAAATAATTTGTTAAAAGTGTCTAAAGCAACATCTGGATCACTGAACATGTCAATGAGAGACCATGGCTGGTTTGACAAATCATCTAAGAATTTATCAGCATTAAAGTTTTTCATGTACCTATATTTTATTGAAGTATGCATTAGACCTTTTCTAATATTTTTGTTATTTCTTCTTATGAAAATTACAGGATAATGGTCACTTATAGACAGTATGGGAACTGCAGTGTTTGATATATTTTGTGGTTGGTTACTATAGATGTGGTCAATAATAGTTGATGATGATGGTGTGACTCTTGTAGGTTGTGTTATAAGTTGAGAAAGATTAAAAGTGTTGATAATATTGTTCCACTTTGAATTATTTGAGCCTGTGGTTACAAAATTATAGTTAAAATCTCCAAAAATAATTATTTCTTTGTTTTCAATAAATACTTTGTCAAGGATCTCTTCAATTTTATCATTCCATGATGCTAGTGATGAAGGTGGCCTGTAAATATAGCCTACTAGAAAAGGTTTCTGATTTTCAAGTTTCATTTCAAGCCATATTGCCTCAATGTCTTCATATTCTAAGTCAGATCTTAATTCACATGGCAAAGTAGACTTAACATATAATACCATGCCACCACCATTTGATTTTCTATCACGTCTAAAGAGTTGATAACCATTTAAAGATATCTCTGAGTCAGAGAAGACATCACTAAGAAAAGTTTCTTGTAGTCCCAATATGTCAATATCTGGATATTTGTCTACTAAGTATTTTATATCATTCATTTTGGGATAAAGATAGTGAATATTTAAGTGCATAAAGTTGATCCCTTTCTTGTCAAAAATTATTTCTTTTAACATGAGATTTTGTGCAGAAGACTGTTCCAGTATTGTGTGGTCAATACAATTTTCATCTAATAGCGTTGAGGAGGTTGAAACATCCACATCCATGGTGGAGGCATTGGGTACATTCCTTGTCTCCCTCTCGGCTTTGTTTGTTGATGCTGACCTGTTGTTTTCCAGAGGCTGGTCCGACGAAAATTTCCAGAACTGGTTGATGTTTGTGTGTTGTGTCCGGTTTTAAGACAACTGTTTATGGCAGCCATGATATTTCTTGCAAGGTAGGCTGCACCTTTAGAGGACAAATGAACTTCATTTTGGAACAAACTTGAGTTAGTGCTGTTTCTTGAAGTGAAGCGTGGTGTGTTGTCTAAGAAATATAATGTATCATCATTGTCACACATAGATTTTAATGCCCTATTGACATCTGAGATTGGTTGCGAGACTTCTGTGTCCGATTTCTTTGGTAGGACTGAAGATATGATGATCCTTGCTATTTTATTAGCTCGACTATTCGGAGAATATGGAGAGCTATTACAGTCACTTGTGCGTCGGCGTCGGCGTCGGCGTTGCTTCTTTGGTTAAAGTTCTGCCTGCTAAGTACTATCATGCACATATCTCAGTAACCACTTATGATATTGACTTGAAACTTGTTCATGTCTTTAGGGGTCATACAATCAAGGCAGATAACTCTTGAAAAAATTTAGTACAAATTATGGCCCTTGTTTGACTTTTGAAAATTTGGTTAAAGTTTTGCCTGCTACGTACTATCATGCACATATCTCAGTAACCACTTATAATATTGACTTGAAACTTTTTAATGTCTTTAGGGGTGTCATACAATCAAGGCAGATAACTCTTGTATAAATTTAGTACAAATTATGGCCCTTGTTTGACTTTGAATATTTGGTTAAAGTTTTGCCTGCTAGGTACTATCATGCACATATCTCAGTAACCACTTATGATATTGACTGAAACTCGTTAAGTCTCTAGGGGTGTCCCACAGTCAAGTCAGATAACTCTTGTATAAATTTAGTACTAATTATGGCCCTTGTTTACTTTGAAAATTTGGTTAAAGTTTTGCCTGCTAGGTACTATCATGCACATACCTCAGTAACCACTTATGATATTGACTTGAAACTTTTAATGTCTTAAGAGGTGTCACACAGTCAAGACAGATAACTCTTGTTTAAATTTAGTGGAATTTATGGCCCTTATTTGACTTTGAAAATTTGGTAAAGTTTTGCATGCAAGGTACTATCATGCACATATCACAGTAACCACTTATGGTAGTTATATCAAACCTTGCAATAGTGTTCAGGGTAAATTTTGTATCAAACAATTAATTTACCAAAAATTAAATCTATAGTTATAGATTTTGACTTTTTTATGATTCAACTTTCCTAGTTTATACTTAATAGTTAGCAGAATTTTGTTTTGCTATTATACTGATAAAAGTTTTGTTTTATTAGCAAACACCCACAATAGTCGAGCGTGCTGTCTTATGGACAGCTCTTGTTCACTTTCTTCACACTTGTGATAAGGTTCTTATACTTTTCAATGATCTCACTTGAGGTATCGGAATCAGAGATGTTATTTATCCCTACATGTAGAAGTACAGCATCACAAGTTGTCATTTGCGTGTTTTGCTTTGACAGGGCACTCATTTGTTAGTTGAGTCCTTGGATACGAGCACCTGAATTTGATTTTATATTCACACTGTACTTATCACCAGTCATACGCCTTGGATCCAGAACTTGGGTTACAGAGTCTCCAAGTATGAAGATATTCCGCTTCTTATTCTTAGAGGGAGTGATTTTGGGTACATTGGGTCAATTTGCAGTTACACTAGCTGCTTCAGATGAATCTGTTGATTCTGTGGAATCCTGCTGTTTGTTGTCCTCTTCAACATTTATCATTACTGGCTGTTCCTCACTGAGACCTGCAATTTGTTGTTGTTGTTGTTGTTGTAAGTTTGTGTTTGCTAATTCTTGTTGTAGTGTGAGCTTTAGGTCTTCTTTGAGACTGTTTTTCAGTTCTAGTTTCAGGAGCTGGATGCCTACTTCTGTAGCAGAGTTCTCAACCTTGTTCTGTATCGTATTGAGGGCATTTTTCATAATATTTACTTCCTCTCTGAGACTGTCTATATTTGAGAGCAATGTCTGACTATCTTCAGATGATGTTGCTTTCTGAGTGAGCATTGTTTGCAGCTTCTTGTTTTCTGTGTTTAGGGTTCTGTTTGTGGTTTTCAGTTTCTTATTTTCTTCGTCCAAGATTAATGCTGTAGAAGTTGATTCAGCTATTTTTCCATCACAGACTTTAATTTTTTGATTCAGTTAATGTTTTGTTTTGTTTTATTATTTTCCTGTGTTTGTGTCTTTACTTCTGTTTTTAAACTGTTATTCACTTTAAGGCACTTGGCAAGTTTCTTTGCTTGGATTTCATTTTGTGTTTGTAGTATTTTCTTATCCTCCTGCAATGTATTGATTTCAGCTTGAAGGATTTCAACCTGGGTCTGTTGTGTCAGGTTCAGTTCGTCACATGTATGGCAAACAGGTATTTGTTCACTGTCTGTCTGTGATGTTAATTTAGATGTACTGTTAGAGCTGTCACTATTAAAGACTGATTTTGGCACTGTCTCATTGTCATAATCTGATTCATCATTATCCTCATTTGGTTCAGTGGGGTCATTAGAGTTCATGATGGACTGACTGTCAGAACTGAAGTCAGTTACAAAGCTCTTAACAGTTTTGTTAGAAGTCACCATTTGTTTACTTTTATTTTGAATGTTTCTGTTGAACATGGAGTTGACTGGTGTTTTTCCTTTTGATTGACCGTTTTTGTGGATTTTCTCATGATTTCCAACAGACTCCTGAATATCATCAAGTTGCTGCTGAAATTCTGTATAGTTAACTTGTGGTCCACCTTTTTTGGCAACCTTTTCAGCTTTCTGTAGTTTTTTCCCAAGTTTCACAATGTCTTTGTTAAGTGATGGCCCAAATATTGCTTTTGAAACATTGCTTGAGAAACTAGCTGACTTCGATTTGGTGATTGAACTCCTCCTAGGAAGATTTGGTGTTGAGATGTTTTGAGGCAATTTTGAATTTGCTTTGTCTTTAGAGGTGATTGGAAAATCTTTAGACAGGTTTTCTGATGTTTTTTTGAAGATTGTATTTTTCCATAATCTACTTTCGTTCCCCTGGACTACAATTTTGCCAGTTTTAAATGCTGTAATTACCACCTTTTCATTTCCAATAGTGGTTGTTGTTTTATGTCCAGTTTGTGGCTGGTTAAGTGTGAAAACATAAATATTTGATAATCTTTCTAAAACCTCTTCAAAATCAGCTTTGTTGTAGAAGGATATGGTAATACTTTCCCCAAGGCATGATTCTTTAACTTCATAAAGTACTCCATTGTTCTTATCGTGGAAGCCAGCTGGAATGTCATTCTCAGAGAAGCCAGAAAACTGGCTTAAGTCTGAGGAGCTGTTAAAGTCCATTGTTACTTTGATAGGTGATAATGTACCAGATGGCAGTTTATACTTTGTCCAAATAAACTTGTTTGCTTGTAAGCTATTAATCCTCTTGTGATCTTAAGAAATTCCTTCGTCCGTTTTAAAAGTTCTTAATTTTCCTTTTGTTTTTTGCTTTAAATCCTCATTTTCCACTAAAAATAATTATTAAAATCCAAAATAATTATTTTTTCCAATCAGCCCTTTTTCTTAGAATTATCACATTATAAATTCCATTCCTGAGCTGCTCTAAAGATGTTTACATGGATCGGACATTAACACAATTAATGAATTGAACACTTAAGACCATTACCAATTTAAAAGTGACTTGCTCTTGATACCAAACAAAAAAATCGAATGTTTTTTTTTTTTAAGTTAAACAAATGATACATCTAATAAATTTTTCATTAGATTTTGTTGTACTTAATTCTTTCTACAGCAACAAGAATGCATGTACTAGCAAGTCTGAAATGGAAATTCTGATTGATGAGGGTTTAATTCAACTTGTTTAACTGTGATTATTTTGTTAACACCTGTTTTGTTGAGCCAAAAATAAAGTTTATTATACAAATGTACTATTCTTAATTGATTATAGCTTATTTATGTGTAAAGTGCTTGATGTTTTCTATTCCTGTTAGCCATCTGTAAATCAGTCTTTAGACTTTTAATATTTGAAGAATGTGTAAAGTTATGATATACTGGTTAACCACTGGTACCAGAGTACTAAAATGCCAAAAAATATACCTAAATACAATGTAACACACTATCATGAAACAATTCACAAATAATGGTAAACAGTCATTGACTGACAAACCCCCGTATACACTGTTCTTTATTGAATAATATTGAACAGTGTATATGGGGGTTTGTCAGAAAATAACTTTTTTACCATTTTTGTGTATTTTTTTCATGATAGTGTGTTATACTTTTCGTATTTTGTTAACATTACAGGGCAGTTTAGTACTCTGGTGCCAGTGTGGTTAACCTTGATAATGAATCCATTTTGACCAGTAACACTAGAGTTACTGGACTGCATTACCCAAATCCTCCAGTAAAATACTGTTTATCCTGTGTGTCATTTCAATCAGCTGAAGTGATAAATTGAAATTCAGTGTATGCATTCTGTCTCAAATATACTGATTAAATTGATATAACCATGGACCTATATACTCGTGTGTATATTGGTCCGTGATATTACCTGAGCAAAGAAAAGGGAATATCTGATCTGGTTGTTTATGTACCATTTATTTCGTCAGCACAGTAGAAGAATGACACTGTTTTTCATGTTAAAAAGGGCCATGATGGCCCTATATCGCTCACCCCCGTTACCATTACTCGAAAGCAAAAAATGGGTCAAAACAAAGCTTTCCTAAGATTTGTCCTGGTGACCTAGTTTTTGACACAATCTATGATCCATATTCAAACTCCACTTAGATTTTGACATAACAATCATTCTGATGAAAAATGCAGTTTCTATTGAATACCTCTGTGATTTGTACTGATTTCCTAGTGCTAAATTAATGAAATTATAGTCCAGATGATATATGCATGGTTTCTTTGTCCATGATGGTATATTTAAGGGGAACTCCCTAATCTAGCAGCCTATATTTTTCAATGAATGTAAAATGATATCAAAGAACAACACATGCATGTGGTATATATAATAAATAATCTACCTTTATTATGTGAAAAACCAATTATCATCTTGGATCAGATTAGAAATGAACTGATAAGCAGTAATTAAATAGGAGAACTAAAAGAAACATGTTAAATTGCTACAATGGGACATTATTTATAGATAAAAGAGCAACGTCTATTAAGAATATTGAAGAATATTGTTAGAAAGTTAGGCTCAACATGTATCGCCTTCTCAAATAATGTTACTCTTAGGTCATCGTACAAGCTACATTTCATCATAACATGAAATTCAGTTTCAACAGCGTTACTAAATGGACACTTTCTATCTTGTAGCTCTAATTTTTCATATCTCCCTGTTTCCATTCTGATTGGAGCGATTCCACAAATGCAGACCGGTGCAAAGGAGATCATATTAACTGACAATAGGGTTCAACACAAAAATCTAATTTGAATGTACAGCAAGTTCTCAACTTATTTCTGTGCCAGAGCTTTAATAGCTCCTCGCATTACAACGCGTTGCAGTTGGGTTTGCCCGTTCGCTATCTTGGCAATCGATACAGTTATAATCTTACGTCACTCATAGCGCAATTTTGAAACTATTATTAATAGAGCTATATAGTTTATAGGTTAACTCCTCCCCATTCAAGGACATTTAGGTGCGAGCGTCCAGCTTCTTTCTCACGTCGTCAATTTGCTCCGCCCAAATACCCGCATGGTAAACTTCACGTATGTATTTTAATGCAAGTGACAAACAGTATTTAATAATGTTAGATATAGAAATCTAGGTTTCTTCGCGTATTTTGTAATGACTTCGAGATAAATTTTATAGATCTTCTGTTTTATTTAAAATGTTGATTAATATATACTCTTTTAAAAGAGACCTCTTTCAATCACAGCGATTGAGCTACGGTATCATTGCATTTATTATAATAGGTGTAGACCGTAAGTTTATGAATTAGTATACATGTAAATTATGTTCGCGGAACTTTACACACCGGAATTCCATTGCAGTAACATGTTATCCTACATAATTCATAATGACGTCTGGCGAACAAAAATATTTTGTGATGCATTTTCCATAAAATGCGTTTTTCAGTCTGTTTCTCAACTCGCTTTGTCAATTTTGTTTGCCAAAGTGGAATTCAAACAAAATGTCAACGAAAGAAATTAAATTGACGAAATTATCAATAATTGAGTACATCGATAACTGATTTCGCAGCGTGAAAAATATGTTTGTCTCCTGCAGTATTAGAAGTCCAGCGCCGCCACAAAAGCGAGGTCATGCCATGGGTAAGGAAGTCTACTGACATACTAAGTATATAATGCCGTACTGTACATACTGACATATTCAGTGCATCTGCCAAAATCTTTACTTGTACGGACGTTGTATTATCATAACCAAGTTCCCTCTCTACTGCCGACAGTGAACTCTACAATTTTCCCTTGTCAACAGTGTTTTTAGTTTAAAAGCCCTTCAATTTTCGGAGTGCGGTCGGGGCGTTGAGTTTAAAAAAAATACAAATCAATGAACAGGGGCGTAGTTACTTCGGCCATAAAAATGAAACGGCAGACATGACAGTCAGACCAGTAGATTAATGACGATTATCTAATTTGTTTCACTTTTATCTTTATCTCATGTATTTACATGTATTTCAATTCTTTTTTATTCCAACCAATATTAAAATCTGTAGATGAGTGTTGGATACTGCATCCTGACCAATCCAATTTACCGCCCGTACTCATACATGAGCGAAATATTGGAAACATTACTGCAGAGTTACACGATTACTCAAAATTTTGTAATGACTCTTAACTAACTAGAATTATTTCGGCTTTTTTCACATTTTTGAAGAAAAAACATTCGACGAATGATAAAGAAAACATATTTAAAGAATCTGCGGGAAAACGACAGTCTTAGTGAAACATTTTGTTTTGCACTGACCGCTGTGTCGTCAGTGTCACTGAAGTAAAATATACACAATAATCTTATATATCCTGGATATACTCATGCGTACTTCGTGTTATTGTTTTTTTTAAATGGCTATCCAAATAGTCATAACTAAGTAATCATTAGTTTTAATCGTTATATGACATATGATTAACTCACACATGCACGCGAGTCGGTAAAATCACAAGAAGCTCTCGGAAAGTCAACATTTAATGTACATATATAAGAACCTGGTAGAGTGCTAGTCTAACTATTTCGACTTCGAAGGCAAACCGATTTTATAGGCTGATATTTTCAAGTTGTTCACCTTCTAGTTATAAATATCAGATCTGTGAAAGGGGTCACACTGAAACGCCAAATTAATTAGGCTATTGGAGTGCTGCTCTATTTTATGTCCAACCCATAGTACAGAGGGGGGGACAACATGTCTGACACGGGACTTCCTGCTGTCAGACAAGCGGCTTTTCTGTCCCGGGTACCGGTTGTCCGCAGGCTAGCCGAAATGTTGAGGGCAAAAAATTAAAACGCATAAATAGTGTACGAAAGTCCTGTTTTACCTAGTCCAGAGATTTTAGACTCTATTTGCAGTATTGGGATAACATTTTAATCTTGCTTACTTGTGCGCTGTTAATGTGTTTTATTTTTATTTGCATGCACATGTATTACCTCTTGGAGTAGCCTCAATATTCGACTGCAAGGCAGAAAAATTTTACCAACTGATATTACATCTAGTCTGCTTTGCGAAAGGCGGCCATCGTATGTAGCAAAAAGCACTTGCGTGCAATTAGTTGGGCTATTCGTTGAGGTACGCAATAAAACTTCCATAGTCTATTTCATAAAGTTTTTGGAAAGCTCCGCCAATTACCAATGGCACTTTATTAATATATACTTTATCCGATACTGCTTCTGTTATGACTAATTCTTTCTTTCCACGTTCGGAACGTGACGTCAGAATCAAACAAAGACTGATCGCATTGATTTGATTTGATTTGATGAAATAGCGAACGGGCAAAGCCAACTGCAACGCATTGTAAGAGACCATACTTCTACACTATAACAAATATGTTGTTGTTGTATTAATACATTGTCTCCAATCAGCTATATACATATCCATCATGTTATTTGCTGATTCGGCCAGTGAAACTTTTCCAGTCACTGTAAATCATGTTAATAATAAAACTTATCACGGTAATAAACCATGGTTTGGTTCCCAGTGCCATAAAGCACGGGTAAATTATCATGATGCCAGGAATCTGTATCGAGAAAACCCTTGCGAAAGTAATAAGGTTCGGTTACGAAATGCTAGTAAAGCATTTAAGCGTACCATGAATTTCCATATATCAAAATATAAGTTTAGTAGAGCTAACAATCTCAGAAGCCTCCACGATAAAAACCCTAAAAAATATTGGAAGTTCTTAAATGACATCAAACCTAAGCAGTCAAATGACGTCACACCGTCTATCCAGGAGTTTTACCAGCACTTTAAAGATGTAAATTCAGTAAGTAGTCATGATCAATCTCAGAGTGATACTAAGTACTTCGATTTTCAAATTACACAGAATCAAACAGAGTTTTTAAATAACCAAATTACGGAAGATGAAGCTTCCGTAAAGGGTATTCGTGTACAGACCACATCTTTACACTACACTCGCTTATACAACTTTTAAAGTCTAAGAAGTCAAAGCTTTTCTGTGGTTTCATTGATTTCTCTCAGGCCTTTGATAAAGTTTGGAGGAATGGTCTTTGGTATAAACTCATGAGAGATAATATAAACGGTAATTTCTTTAGAATTATACTAACATGTACCAAAAATATCAAATCGTATGTTCAACATAATGGCCATATGTCCGAATCATTCGTATCCGAAATCGGTGTAAGACAAAGGAGAAAAACTTTCTCCTGCGCTTTTTTCATGTTTCTTAAATGATTTAGAGGCGTATATGCAACCTCGGGTAGCATCGGTGTTGAGTTAAAAGATCAACAAAAACTACGTTGTGGCTTAAACTGTTAATATTACTCACGCTGATGACACGATTATTTTGTCGATAACCAAGACGATTTTCAGTACAGCCTCGATTTATTTAATAGTTATTGTGATACTGGCATCTTAATGCTAATCTCAACAAATCGAAAGTTATTGTTTTTGTGCACGTAACACGCGAAATTTTCATTTCAAACTCGGTGCACAGGAATTAGAAATTGTGGATACATATCATTACCTAGGCATGGAATTTTCTAGTAATGGATCGTTTTTAAAAGCTCGTAAACACGTTGTCGAGCAAGCAAAAAAGGCCATGTATCTGCTGTTAGATAGTTTTTATTTCCTAGCACTGTCTCTCTTTATTTGTAGTAACTTGCAAATGAATAGTGCGTTTACTACACAGTACAATTACATTTACTACGACAATGTAGTTGTAAGCACGTGACTAAATTTCATGAATGGACAGAATCACCCGAAAGTAGTCCGTCAACGCCCCCACTTCGATAAGGCATGAGAAGCTCGTGCAAGTAGCACGCGTTTGTTTTTGTTATTTTTAAAAGCGAAAACGAGATATGATACTAGCATAAGTTTACTAACAAGTCTACCTCCTATGTGAAAAATGCTAATGTTAGCCTAAAGCGTTAAAAAAAAAAATAGTATGTATGTGTATGTATGTATATGTATAACTTCTCCGTCTTCTCCGAATTCTTTGCCGATGTGCAAAATTAACCATACTTTAAAAGTCAATATATAGGAAAGCATTTTAATAGATGTAAGCTTTCTCCCAGCAAAACCATCATAAACCGGAACCTTTCATTTGTTCAGTAACTGGTTGTATCCCCATGTTGTATACTTGTATACCTGGGTGTAATAAAGAATTGTTGTTGTTGTTGTTATTTACAACACAATTCACTTTGTAATTGACTGATCGAAGTTCAGGTAAGCCAACAACCAAAATTGTGCAAACAGAATTTAATTCACAAGTTTGAGTGACTGGTGTCAAGCCGATTCCTTTGTTTGTATAATGTGTTAACAACATATTTTACTAACTTAGCATTACAATGCTTCTTGCCACAAACAATTGGTTATACAAACAAAGGAATCGGCTTGACACCAGTCAATCACAAGAAAAACTGTGATACTACGTATCAGCGGGCCAACAAACAAAACTGACATGTTGATATTTTGGAAATTGGTGATGGTTGATACTGAGGCATGGCCCCAAAGGAATTCAAGGAGACCCATTCTTACATGCGTTGTTTGACTAATGTATTCGTATATATCGCCGCATTGAACTAACAAGTTATGATTACCTTTAATTAATTGTTATAATCACAGTATTAAGATATTTGCCGCCACACCTTCTCTCGGTTCTTTAGTTACAATGTATATTTTGAGAAAAGAGCACCTGCACCACTGTTTTACATGAAGGAAACATGATTGGTCAACGATCCGTAAATATATATTGATACCTACGGACAAGTCGGTAATATACACTGTACCCCATGATAAACGTGAGCTTGTTCGCCGCGTACACTACGTCAATGTACAAAGTCCGTTCTGATTTGTGAGGTCACAAGGGGATTTGAAGGTCTGTCTACGTTCAGCCGTTAAATAAAAAAAACATAAACGGAATCTTTCAATATTTAAGACAGGGAAGGGTAATAAAATTGTTTGTTTTTTGACGTGATATATGTGGATATATTACCATATAACCACTTCAAAAATCAAATAACATATAATATCATAACCACGATTTCAATAATGTCGTGATATATTCCTTATGTCCCCACCTTTAAATACATATCAGACAGTCCCTTTTGTTCCTGGATAAAACTGAAGTTTTGAAATAGAAGGTACGTGTTGACTACAAAGGGTACGAGTTGACTTGAATCCGTACGAGTTGACTAATTGGGGTACTAGTAAACTTAGGTGCGAGTCGATCTGAAAGCTTCTGGTTGAAGAAGCAGAAACTGACACAACACCACATCTACTGAATGACTTGTAGTATAAAAACTTTACACTGACGTGTAGTATAAAAATCTTTGCTTTTATCGAATAATGTTAATCGATCAATTAAAGTCACTGTCTTAGTGGGGGTTTACACCTTCCAAGTTTCTTGTACAAGACATTAAGATAAGTACTATTTATGTCTTGTACAAGAATTTTTCATATGTAAACACCCACATTTGAGCAACTTTTGTCAGAATTTATGTGACATAATATGCGATAATTTTCTTGCATGAGAATAGAGCCTGTTCTATTTTTCACAATTTCTTGGCTGTCAAATTTCTGATAAGAAGTGTTAGATGGGGAAAACAGGTGTGGGAGAGGTAATTCAGGTACATTTTTTTAAAATTTTGTACACAATGGCTTGGTCAAAGGACAAAGTTGACCAACTGATCAATTTATACCAAAAAAGGGAACATTTATATGATATACGTTTAAAGTACTATCACACTGAACAAAAAAGAGAGTTTTTAAGATGAAATTTAAAAGTCATTTTAATATGTATTGGTCATTCAATTAAAGATTTTTCTCGATAAGAACACTTAATGCATTTGTTTAAAAACATAAACCATTAATTTCATATTTTCTTTAAAAAAAATATCAGAAACTCGTCTGCATGCTAAAGACAATATTATGTGCTGAAGACATCTTCCCGATATTTTGTGATTAATTGTCAAAGCAATTCTTGCTAGATCTTGTGTAGAAAAATTTCTTGTACAAGTCATAACTTTGCCTTATCTTTAATGTCTTGTACAAGAAACTTGTTGTATGTAAACGAAGCCTAAATTCGAAGGTAGGACTGAAATATCGTTACTATTTTTAAAACACAAACAGTTACTAATGACAACTCTATAGAAAATAGAGTTTGTCTATATAATTGCGTGTTTCGTAAATTTGCTTCGCTATTCGCTGAAATTACAATATCATCTGCATATAGCTGTCTAGCCTAATTAATTTGGCGTTTCAGTGTGACCCCTTTCACAGATCTGATATTTTATAACTGTCACACCTCTAGAAGGTGAACAACTTAAAATATCAGCCTATAAATTCGGTTTGCCTTCGAAGTCGAAATAGTTAGACTAATAGCTGTCTAAAAGTTTAAGGCTTGCACATTTCCTATTTAGCTTCCATTTAATTATCTTTTTTCATTAAACAAATTATACAAGTCATTCAAAACATTGAAACGAGGGCGATAAATTTTCTTTTAGTTTAGAAAACTTCTGTTGTTTGAAAAGGGTTCACCACTCTTATCAGGATTTGTTATTATATACGATCCCTGCTCTTATCAATTCCCCAAATGCCAACCATGCAGTTACGAAATATGTCTTTTGATAAGAAAAATATTGTTGAAATACTTGATGATTGATTGTCATTACTGTAAAAACATACCTTCCGGATTAGGACATATTTTTGGCGATTCAATCAAAAGCCATTTTAGCACCTTTTTCGCATGCGATCTTGGCGTGCCTTTTCGGGGTCAGATTTTGATTGGTTAGCAAGGTGTAAAAACTTATTACCATTTTTGCAACAGACATGTTGATTGGTTCGAAACCCTTTTTGAAACTTGGTTTAAGTCGTGTTTTCTTTCGACCCTCTCAATTCTCTGAGGTCTCATCCACAAATACAAGCTAATATAGTTGCTTTTATGGACGGACCTTTATAAAATTTGCTTCAAATCAAACTCTCTTCTTTCTTCGTAGAGGTTACTTGGAGTCTGTTCGAACAGCACGAAACTTGGTAACTATACTGCTTTTTAATAGCAATGGAGTTATTCGTTGGTGTTTTAGTAACACTTATGGTGTTCTTTCCGAAGACAGACGCCTGGTTGTTTAATGATACTTCCATGGAATGTATGGTGACGGAATGGTCGGAATGGAGTGTTAAATTAGGCGATAGTACGATGCACCGGAGAAGATGGATACTAAGACATCCTACAGGCAACGGAGCTGCTTGCCCAGATCTGCATCAAACGTACAAAGGTATATATTTGTTGTATTTTTTATTTGCTGAAAGTTTAGAGTCTTTCAACTAAAAAAACGACACAAAGTGCCGGTATATACCACTTACTGACATTATAATTAACGAATACGTGTAGCTTTAAAAAGAAAAGCAAGTCAGAAAATAATTTGACTTTAAATTGAAGAGCTTGCTAAAGTTTTGTTACCCTTCAAAATGGTCATTGCGGGCGCCCGCTATATCTAATACATAGAGCGTAAAAGGTGCATGGAGACTTAAGCACTAGATTTCTTAAACGCACGAGTTGTCATTCGTTCTTTAGAAGTGCGACTTAATTACGTTAATCGCTAAAATAGCGTCAACGAACACTTTCCTTCTGCGGTATACACCAAAAAAAAAAAAGGACTGCAGATAACATAGGTAAAGAAGGATCATAACACCTGCAGACACATTCGGGATATGTCACCAACCATCCCTGTGAATTCAGCAGATGTTATAACGCGAAAAAAACGTGCGTTAACCCTACAATTATGTCGTTTTTATCTTTTTGTCCATTGAAATGTAGAACTATTTTTCGATGCACATGAAATCTTGTTTATTTTTACAAATATTATACTGATCCTCACTCAGCAGTAACTTCCCACTGAAAAAGACCAAACTAGCTGACTCGGTTTTGAGAGAACTGCATGTAAACAGATAAAACGACCTCGGCGTTATTCTTCGGTTACATAATGTCTAAAAAGTTGTTAACATTTTTGTCTCATTATTTTCATAGACACCGATTGCGAAGTTTCTCAGTGGTCAGGATGGAGTGGGAATTTTGGTTTTGGTCAACAAAGCAGACAAAGAACTGTAACACTTGAACCTCACGGAGCCGGAATGCAATGTCCTGCACTCGAGGAAGTCATATATACAGGTATATATTTTGAAATAAGTCTTATAAGGCGTATATGATTAGTATACTACCAATCTAGTGGTTTAAAATTTGTAGAAGTACATGTACTGTTGCAACTTTTTGTTTTTGTACATACAATGCATTATTTGATAAAATAAAACGATGTTATAATTTTCTCTTAAGGAAAAGTGCCAACTGTGGAGGAAACAGCGAAATCTGTGTCGACTAATTTCATACGACCAAATGGCAATGGGGTGCATCGTGCAAAACGTCAGGCGGCTCAAACAGGCAGCGTTAGGGATCTCCTTCTTATCATGGACACCTCAGGAAGTATTGGAAAGAGTGGATTTACTAAAGCCAATGCAGAAATAAGCAGACTGCTTGGTCTGCTGTGCCCTGTGAATACACCATTTGATAGGTTGAAAGGAGTCAGTCAGTACAATCAAGCGGCTATGCTCTCATTTTCCAGTCGGGTTTACAAGAATTTTGACTTCAGTGACTATGACACAACCAGCGATGTGCTGACCGCAATTTCTAAAGCGAAGTACTATGGAGGAGGGACTGACACTGAAGAAGCTTTCAAAAGTGCCAAGACATTGTTCGAATCTAGCACAGGTAAAAAATAAAATTACTATTTTATTGTATATGGCTTACGATGCTTGTCTGGTATCGGATAAAATTAATCAATACATATATGAATGATTGTTATTTATAATTTATTGAAGCCTAAAGCGCTGTGTCAAAAAGATTAATGACAGCAAATTCTTCCTAGTTTTATTAGATAGTCAAACTACTGACCATTCAGCGAAAAGAGTTTTTATTGCTTTACAATATTTTTCCTATTTTTGAAATACGAAGGGTACTCAAGAAGATTTGTCTGGTCTTATAAAGACTGGTCTTATAAAATAAGATTCAAACTTATTTAGGGCAAAACGTCTTGTCGGTTCTTCAAAATATTATCTCAGAAATACACTCTCCAACCAAAAAACCCTAGTCCTGAAAGCCTTCAGTGTACTTTGCTTGCAGACACAAATCAGATTTAGATTTGGTCTCGAGAGCGATTAATATTATATAAGTTGTTACAACTTGTTTTGCAATCGAGAAAAAGCAAATTAGACTACGTTCGTGGGTGATTTTCTCACTGATTTGTTTATATACCCTATCAGTAATAAAGTTAACCTGCCAGGTCGCTTTTCGGTGTGTATAAATTTTGCATTCATTAGTAGTTCGGACGTAAGGAAACTGCAGTATCCCGATCTTCGAACGAGTTTCTTTAGCTACAATCGGCCTTTCTTGTCCTTATCTTTAGCTACTCTTTATTATTAAAGCGTTTAATAGATCCACGTTTCATCACATGCGAAGAGTTCGTTACCTCTTCTTTCAGCAGTATTTCGTACTCTTTCAAAAGATCTTTGCACCATTTCACACGTTTTGCTCTTTGGTCTTGCGGTGGGATACCCGCCGTTTAAATACCTTTGGTTTTGTCAGTATTTCGTGAGCAATTGTCATTGAAATACCCACTGATTCAGCTGTAGCGCGAGTGTTCTGCTACCATGGCTTCTACAGCAGCATGCTCTTAGAAAACAGTGAAGTTTTAGGGCGCCCTTAACGAGGTGGATCTTTGACTCTAGATTCATCCTTACTCAATACGTTTTCCCACCTATAAACAGTGACCTTAAGGAGAGAAGAAACAAAATGAATATTTTAACTTCAGACCTTTGCAGAATGTGATTACCTGGCACGATCAAACTTTGAGGAATACGCGTCTTTATGTTTCTTTTCTGCATGCGTCATGCTTGCAAATATAATGCCAGTGTATCAAGTATGCTATGTTTCAACGCTCATAACTCTGCAATAGCAAAAGCAATTGTGTTTTGGTGTACATAGATATTGAAATGATATACAAGTTCACAAAAACTTCGTGTGCATACATGTAACAATAATTTATACAGATGTGCGTTATTTTCAAAACATTTGTATTACCCTCGTACATAAGAGTATTTCAAAATATCAGCATCGGAACGATGACTTAAACTCGGGAAGTTAAACTATGAAAACATCATTTACATGTAACAGGTATATGAAACTGAAGTGACACTACGGTTGCACTATTCTTCAAGGAAAACGACTTTGGTTTTCATGATAGCAGATAGGGACGCAGTTCTTCTGCTTTGCTTAAAACTGGAACTTCTATTATGAGCACACGCCAATAGTATAAGACACAAGTTTGCTTATATTTCAGGTGTAAGGAACGACGGACATGTTAAGCACGAGGTATTGATTCTCACAGACGGCCAATCGAATGATCAAACAAAAACACTGGCTGCCGTTGAATTACTCAAAAAGAAGGCTGACGTATATGGACTTATGACCGGAACCGTCTCAACGAGAGGAATGGATGAGCTTTCTAAATACGTTTCGTCACCTGTGAACAAACATCTGTTCTACGTCAAACAATTGAGAGACCTCACTTCTCTGGTTGATTATGTTGAAAAGGAAAAGAATACACGTGGAGCAAACTGGTGTGCTCCCCTTGACATAAATTAAATAAATCTTTTACCAATAATTTCTATAAGTGTTTCCCCGCCTCTATTTTTACATAAATGTTCCATTACATCGCATGCAGTGTGTATGTTAGTCATGCTATATTGTTATAATGAAGAGTTATAATTTACTCACAAGCAGTTGATATATTGATACTCGGTTTCCTAGAAGTATTTTACACTAGGCGAAGTTAATTTTATTCTAAGATGTAAATGAATAAAAATATAGGTATCCCATAGTATTACAATTCAAAATGACAGGTGTTAGTGCAGTTTAAAACAGGTTTTATTCACCATGATTTTATTTGCACAAATATTCGCGAGTCCATTTCGTCGAGAATTCAGGATTATCGTGAAAATATCGATGTTTTTTGTAATAAAATTATAAATGAATATATATCATAAGTATATAATACAGACATAATGAAAAGCTTTAATTAAATACAGTCGTACTGACCACTTTTAGAGTAAAGGTTGTTTTCAAAATATATATAACAGTTCAAAATATATCGATTAGCTTTTGCTTGATTTATTTCATTTTGCCACCATAAAAATAAGTTGGGATCTTTTAACAAGAAAGAAGTTTGACCTTATTGAAGGAACTTTTGAAATTTCATACAGTGATAGAGCACTATGAGAGGGAGTGTAGTGTGTAAGAACCATCATTCTACTTTGTCTCGTTTTTTAATTATCTCCCTTTGTTACATTTTCTTTTCTGGACCTTTACTCTAACAGTTCTGTAGAAAATTTGTTCAAATTGGATGCATTAGGGAAAGTGCAGTGTCAAAGAACCATAACCCGATTAATGAAATTTCATTTCCGGAACACAACTCTAAATGTATTAAAGGGAATCGCTTACACTTTATACAGTGATCGAGAACAATGAGAGGAAGTGCAGTGTACACGAACCATAACTTTATTTTGCCAATTTTTTAAAATTATCCCCCTTTTAAATTTTTCTTGTCCAGAGCATTACCCTCGAAGTGCCGAAGGAAATTTTTTCAAATTGTATACAGTGAAATCGGACATTTAAGGAAATTGCAGTGCCAAGAACCATTACCCTTTATTGCCGTATTTGTTAATTATCTGCCTTTCAGTATTTTTATCAGAACACCTTACTTGAAAAACCAATGATTTTATAACAATCTTTTATTATGAGTAATTGAGGCATTGAATAGTAGTGCAGTGCACAAGAACCATATTAAAGCACCACCACCTCGGGTGCATTCGTCACATATGAGTGACTATTCTTTTTGTTTTATGAGTTTCACTTTATTGCTTACACAGTATACTTATTCTTCGGCAAAAACCCATTTTACTGACAAGCCCCCGAATAGTCGGGCGTGCTGTCATGAGACAGCACTTGTATTTTATGATATAACATATATATTGAGGCTCTTTTTTCACATATAGCCGCTTTTTTGGCAAATGAATCAATTTGTCAGTATTACAAATAAAAAAAAGGTTTTTAATGATGAAAACCACAAACATTGTAATAAAAACGGCTACTTATTTCGGATCTGCGTCGAAAACAAATAATAGGAATATAAGTGTATTTTTTAAAATAAATTTCTACACTTATGACCCGTCAGAATTAATAAATTTATATATACATTTGTAATTCAATTTTTGTTGAGTAAGGCTCAGTTTTTGGGTCGATTGCTAAAATCGAGCCAAAGTTAACAGAGTATATATCGGCCTTACGGCCGAACGCACAACATACAAACAAGTAGTTCCATATAAACAGTTGTTAGACATTATAGCGATTTCTGTTTTCAAAATTATATAGTAATAAATCTAAATAATTTAAAAACATTTCAGAATAGAATAATATTATTTCGTTATTGTTCTTTAAATGTGTAATTAATCGTAAATACTATTAATGCGCGAACGAACGATTTGGACATAAAAATTTATAAGAGCTCGTTTTTACCTATAAATATATATTCGGCGGACATAGAGCAGTTGGTAGAGATGCTGGAAATTGAAGTTGCGTTGACTTACAGCGGCGGACGCGAGTTCGAAACCCATCTTATACAGTGTTTTTTTACATTTTTCTTCTGTTTTACTTATAATTTTAAGACTTTAAACCATTTTAAATGTTTTACAGCAAATAATCATAGAAAACTTCATTCATGTCAAACTTATAAGGATAATGTTAATAAGACAAACTGTATACGTATTATTCGATAACAGTAAAGTTCAGTCAGTAGTCATGTCAGGTTTTGCTTGTACAACCAGAATTGGTTTCCTTGGGTTCTTTTGGGTCCATGCCTCAACAACATCAATCATCACCAATTTCTAGAATATTTACATGTCAGTTTTGTTTGTGGGCCCGCTGTGATACTTTGTATCACTGTTTTTCTTGTTCAGTTATTAATTTACTCTGTGTCTTCTTTGATCTTGCTCATTGTTCAGTTTTTGCCTACAATTTAGGATAGGAATTTATTTTGTATTATTGACACAATACACTCAACCCTATGGGCAAATCCCATAACTTTTGAATGACATTAAAAGTTGTGCAAACTTTGAATTTTCAGTTCAGGTTTGTAAAAATCCGCTTCTCAGTTACCATTCACAGCTATGATACTTTATATGGTAGTTGAACATACATGTATGCAAAAGGTAAGCACATGGGTTCCTATCAAAAGTAAAGTTTACACATATGGTTAAAGGTCAAACTCTGTGGACATTTGTGTCTCCAGTTTGTTGATAACTTTACTCATGTATGGGTTGCCCTGATATTTACACATGTATGTGTACAGTCTGTGTTGTTCAGAGACAATCGACCCTCCAGCACTTTCAGTCCTTTGATTCAATTAGTCAACGGTCATATTGAATAATTACATTAGATATTTGGCCGTCTTTTATGAGGTAATTTCTTCGGCCGTTTACTTTGGAGAGGACCGTTTACTGATAATGCTAACAGTGTCACTTTCTATAACTCAATCCATTTGTTTTTAATGTAATTCATATGTATCTGTTTATATGTTATAACTGTATTTGTACATAGAACAATAATAAAATAATGTTTAACTGAAAACTTTCGTCTATGTACATTTGGACTATGTGATTTTTCACAAAAACCTCTTTTCCTTCTCCAAAAATGCGTTATAACACTTAATATAGAAACCACAAGGCAAAGTGGTTCAAGCACCAAATAAGGCTGACAAGCTTGTCTGGTCTGTACGTTCGGCTACTGGTATTTTACACGATATTTGGCTAAATAAACATGTTATAATGACAAAACTGACTGAGTATTGCAGTCATGTAAAATAAAACTCCCATGCTAGATAGCAGTATTCATGGGAGTCATATCAGTGGGGTCTCGACAAGCTCACCCTTGGAGAAATCCAAGGGTCGGTCGGGACTTTAAACAATTAAAGTAAAGAAGAAGTAGCCAGGCTGTGGTGATCATAAAAAAATAAATAAGATAGATTACCATGGTCATTTAGTCAGATATTTGATGAGAATCCATTCCATGCACTATTTTGTTATTATGACAAAAAGGAAAATATTATAATCATCTTGTCCGAAAGTCTAATTCATTGACAGATGTTTAATTGTACAAAAGTACTCGAAATTTTATTGATAGATATATGAACAGAGATGATCCCTGAAACTTCATACATTTTAAGTCCAGTATTATCCTACTTGCAGGTGAACTTATACTAGTATTTTTAATTCCTCAATTTAGAATTTGATTACGACTCTTAAAAATGGGGACTGGCTGATTTTCAATGTTAGACTGGGTCCACAGTAAATTTAAGATTTATACAAAATTGTTTAAGGTACCATTTATGTTAGGATACATTTTTTTAATCAGTAGATGTTTGTTTGTATGAACCACAGGAACTTGATTCACACACCTTTTTGACATCTATATGCTATTTGATTATGTTATAGGCATATAGAAGTAAAAAAAAAAGTGTATATCACCTACCAGGAAACTGAACTTCAGTAATAATAGCCCTATCTTAGTGTTTTCAGCTAACAAATTATGATATATGTGTTGTGTGCACAACTGCACATGCTTTACGTATGCATGATCGTGGTCTTTGATCTTCTGGTTGTCAATCTTTTAAGATTAAAGAAGTTCCATCATTTATGAAGATCATTTAAAATATTTCAGACTGTTATTTACAATTAAATTTGCATTCAAAGTTGTTTTGAAAGACTGTTCAAATTTAAATGATAATGTTTCTGCTCAAACATATTCACGTAAGCAAAAAATCCTATCAGATGGGATTATCCATAAATGGAGACAACTGCCGATATGTCAGAGTTCTTAAGAAATGAAAGCATGCAATCAAAACTGTAGGATGGTAAAATGATTCAATTCAGGCAGATTTTAACTGAAATAATGTGATTGAAATACTGAAATCATGCCAGAGGTCTAACATGCCAACTGAATACCTTAATTCATGAACTGTCTCGCTAAAATGCTCAAGATGTTGGAAAGTCTTGTTTTAAAGGCCGACTGTATATCTTTGAAAGCTATTTCGGATTCCATGGTCTGGTTGTAACTTTCTGGACTGGCAAAATATTGATCATCGGTACAGTCGCTGGTTCCTCAGCTACCACAATTAATACTGTTAAACCTATATTCTGTGGCATATAATTATATATGACAAAGGTCCCTAAAATATGTACATTTTTAAGGTCTCGGGGAATAGTGTCGGATACACAGAAAGCGTCCAAATTCCAGAGAGTCTCTTGCCTTATACACTCGACTTTCTGCTTTGACCCGTTTATTTGGTCTGATAATTTCTCACATGCTGTCAAGCCCTCGTGGAAGAAAGCGCCAAACGCATATAAACTATCTCACTGGCTAACGTGTATGTATACAGTTAATATCACAGCTTCTTTCCAGTCCATTAAAATTTGCCATATTTAAGGGCTTTCCCGCTAGTTAGGCAGTGCCTAATTGCATATTATCATCCAATGGGCAGAAGCACAATCAAAACAAAATGCTAAGCCAGTAACCGCGCTTTTTTTACCCGATAACTAGTATACATTAATGACGTAATTACAATATACATGTTGTTCCGTTTCCGCCTTGCGAAGCATGCGCAATAGCAAATCAACAATGGCATCTGGAGAAAGAGAGCAAATTTTAGCTGATTTTCAAGTACGGTTTTTTCTTAACAGAATTCTTCTACTGGCACATACTAAACGCGAGGATCATGATGCTTACTTAATCTCCCTGGCTGTCTCATAGGTTATCTTGATGATGTTGAAATGTTGTCAAATTGTTCGAGAAAGTAGATCTACTGACTCGGGTCGTCTTGTTTCTGTTTTGCCAGTTCATGCACGGACAGTGCGTAGTTTCGTTATGATTCAGTACTGTAATGAGTTAGTCATTGAGAATCAAATATCATTTTATGAATGTACTCTTTCCAATACAAAGTGTATTATGGATTTCCAAATATAGTAGGGGTACATTAACCATTTTAACTAAAAGGAGAAAATTATCTTTGTAAAATAATTTTCCAGCCCTCAAAAACACAGATATTTTGGGGTTTTAGACAGAAAACACAATAGAAATTCTTTTTTCAAATTTTCGTTTACACCCAAGTATGTCATACATATGAAGAACATATGCAACACGCCACAACTCAATTTATATGTAAAGGTTGATTTCAAAATGCATCAACTTGTCGGTCTCATCTGAAAGGGAAAACTGTTGCAGAAAACTATTGTCTGAAGGATTAAGTCAGGATGCACATCATATCCAGTCGCTTCGAAATAACATTCTACAAGAACCTGCAAATATGGGATTGCCACATCTCTTACTGACTAGTTTACATAAATGCTAAAGCCTATATATAGCACTTGCATGATTTTATTGGTACTGCTTTTACCTTATAGTTCAACTAAAGGCACTAGGCCAGAACGTGTTGTTCACAGTAAAATTGCCCAAAATGTATCCCCATATTCTAACTGTGCAAAGAATAACATGTTCTGGTTCCCCGCGCATTTAGTTGAAGTTACAGTTAGGGCGTTTTGGGCTTCATGGAAGGATTTAATTAGAACAAATTCTAAAACAAAGCAGTACAGATATGTTTTTACACAAGTTTCAACCATTTTGACCAGTCATTTTTACAAGTGAGCAGTGTTACCAGGTAACTCATTCCAAGGAAGAACCAGTGTTAGATCTTTCTCACTTAAATAGACATAGCCGATAGCAGTCTTTGAAACGTAACTGGTTATAGTGATTTTAAGTCAGTAACTCTTAACCACTCGGCCACAAAAGCAGACTGCTGTGAACAGAGACTCAGACTCGAAATATCAAAGACATTGCACAAGTATGAAGCAATCGACAAAGGTTGAAAGTGGTCAGTTAACAGTAATGTTGAATGGTTGACAGTCCTTGAAAGGCTAAAAAATGTATTACGTTTTGGGCTTCAAAAAGAAACTTTTCAATTTGAAATATTTGATTTTTTCAGGCTTGCACACAGCTTGATGATATAGAGACATGCATCGCTATACTTGACCAACATGACTGGAATCTTATGGTATGCACAGTGACATGTTTGATTAATCAATGCCCAACCGAATTTCTAAAACACGTGAATGGGCTAAGTGTCTTTATTTTAATTTTGAAGACTTAAAACTGATCAGTGAACAGAGCATGATCTGCATTGGTCACAGACTGTGACAAAGGCAGAATAACTTGCTGTGAGCATAGTAGTTCAGTTATTATTATTTCCTTAATTCTAGCTTTTTTATGGTCTGTTGCAAGTTATGGAAGTAATAACATGTAAAACAGTATGGATTGTTCTACAGTATTTTAGTACACAGTGCCCTGCCCTCACCAACCCACTGGCCGTCTTGGCCCCCTAACTGCTCTTTTTGTTGTAACTCACTGATAAGAAGGTATTGAAGTCTTTTAAGAGTCTTCGTACAGCAGCATGTCTCAGCATTGAAAAAAAGAATTCATGTATAAAGATGTATTTCTTATATTGTATTAAATGTAAAATTTTAATGGATATTTGATTGTATTGAAAGTTTTAAAAGACATGCAAAAACTGTCCTGCCCAAAAGTCGTGAAAGTTGTGAAAATAAAAAAATATTTTATTGGCTCTGGCTGTATGTAATGTACATTTTGGGTTTCAGCATGCTGTTCAGAGTGTGATGAGTCAGTCAGATTCCCCAACAGGATCTGTCCCGCAGCCAGCAGAGTCATTCATGCCGAAGTCTATGGGAGACGAGTATTTTAGTTCAGGTTTGGTTTGTTTCTCGCATTACGATAAAGACATTGTGTACAGTCCATTACAAAATACAATGTACATTGCATGAATTGACAGCAATTTACATGTAATGGTTTGAAAGACGTGTCCATGGCAGTAATAAACTTTGTAACAGTGTGACACTTGATTATTGATATTCACTTTAAAATGTTTTTACCTCACTTGGCACGAGGGTGAGCAGTTTGGATGGATGATTGTTCATTGTCTGTCCATCTGTCAGCTTTAACTTCTAACAACATCTCCTCTGAAACCACTGGTCCAATGTTGATGAAACTTGGAAGGGATGTTCCTTGCGATGAAGCTCTACAAAGATTGATAAAAAATCCATTCCCCACAGAACTCTGGTTGCTATGGCAACACATAGAAAAATCTTTAAAAGTCTTCTCTGAAACCACAAGGCCTAAAGTTAAGATACTTGGCAAGAAGCATAGCCTAGTGGACCTTTACCAAAACTGTTCAAATCATGACACTGGGTTAAAATTGACCCCTCATGGAGGATCACTTGATTTAAAATAGGTTTCTATAGGAAAAACTTTTAAAATCTTCTCTGAAACCACAAGGTCTAAAGTTAAGATATTTGGCATGTAGCATGGCCTAGTGGACCTTTATCAAAATTGTTCAAATCATGACCGCAGGTTAAAATTGACCCTGCCTGGGTGTCACTTTATTCCACATGGTTTTCTATAGCAAAAACTTTTTTTCCCCCCAAAACCACAAGACCTAGAGGCTAGAGCTAAGATATTCAGTATATAACAGTGTCTAGCGGACCCCTACAAAATATTCAAATTATGCCCCAGGGGTCAATATTGGCCCCGTCTAGAGGGTCACATGTTTTAGATAGACATCTATAGGAAAACCTTTGAAATACTTTCTATGAAAGTACAAGGTCTACAGCTTAGATATTGTGTAACAGTGTCTAGTGGAACCCTTTACAGTTTGTTCAAATCATGGCCCTGGGTTCAATATAGGCCCCGTCCAGATGGTCACTTGTTTTACATAGACATATTGGAATTACCTTTAAAAAACCTTCTTCTCTAAAACTACAGAGCCTAGATTTTTTAGTATGTTACATTGTTTAGTTGAACTCTTTAAACTGTGTTCAAATCATGCCCACAGGGTCAAAATTGACCCTGCCTGGGAGGTCACTTGCTATAGGAAAATATAAAAAAAATCTTCTACAAAACCACAAGATATAAAGCTAAGATATTTGGAGTGTAACATTGTCAAGTTCAAATCATACGCCTTGGGTCAACATTGACCTCTGTAATCTATATCTGACTTCCTTTGCAACCACTGACTTCCCCTAGCAACCGGGGATTTCCCCTTGGTACAAGTGACTTCTAATAGCAACCAGTAACTTCCTCTAAGGTTAGGGCACTGATGCTGAGGTGAGAGAAATAGGGTCATCAAGTCCCTTTTGTTTTTACAATTAAGCAAAAGTAATGATCCTGATGAAGGTGCATATAAGGACCGAAACCGGTAGAGCATTAAAACGTAGTCATAGCCCATCCCTGTGTTTGACATGCTGTTCCTCTTTCCACCTCTGACTTCTGTGTTTTTAAAAGTAATGAAAGAAAATTAGACTTAAATGCAACATTTATAGTTGGTATTGATTATTGTAACTGTCTTACACATGTATGTATTTTTAATCAAAGGTATCCTGAGTGATCCAGTCCCCTGGCATTCAGGTGCAAATGTGATAGATGCAGCAACAAATTTTGATCCTGGGTCTGCATCTGGTGCCATACCAGGGACATCAGGGGCAGGGCTTAGTTCCCACAATAAGAGAATGCTACATTTCAACGTGGAATATAGGAACAGAAATGTGGATGTGTTCATAGATGACACTTGTACAGTGGGTGAGTAAAGGGGATGGCCTGTCTCAAGATATTATGAGAGTCCTGAATTTGTTCCCCACCAGTGACATGGTGGTAGCCACCTTACTGAGGCAGGATACTTCATTCCTTATTGTCTCTCTCTCTCTCTCTCTTTGAGAATGTAGAATGAGTCTTGAGAGTTTTTAATCTAAGCTCATATATTGGTATTTTAAAATTACTGACCATAAGAAAGTCACCAAACATTCTCTGTAGCATCCTTACATTGTTACAGTAGTACACCCTTAATGAGGTGTTTTATTGCACACTTGTAATGGCCTCTTTTGGACAGGGAATAGTTTTGGTCCATTGAACATTGGGGCCACTGTGGCTGAAAAAAAAAAATTCTTTGAGTGGCTTAACTTAGGGAACCAGTGGTAGGAATATGACCAAACTTACTCAAAAGAACTCTTGCATTGACCTCTTCCTTAAAAAACGGACTTGGTTAAGGTCTACTGCATATGAGGACCACTCTTATAAATACTGTATGCTGCAATAGCATTGTTGTGTACATGGTGATGTAAATTTCAATGTTGGTCTCTTGAAATTCTGCTTACCGGGTACTGAGATGAGCGGCTTAAAGCCAACTTTGCATTCTTGTTATTATTTTTAGCACAAATAAAAGAACAGTTGAGTACAGACTTGGGCATACCAATCAGCAAACAGGAATTGAAGGGATGGACAAACAGAAAAATCACTGACAATGTAAGCTGAATTTTTTACCTCATAATGAATGCAAGGAGTGAGAAGATGGGGGGGTGGCGGGGGGCAATTAGGTCCAGTGGCTCAGAAGTTACTTCCCTTGTTGAAGTGGAGCACCCTTGATGCAGTGGTAGCACATTCACCCCATAATTAGAGGGTCTCAGGTTCATTTCCCTCCAGTGCCTAAGTGGTCAGGCAAGACACAGATAATTCCACATTACCTCTTGGTCTTTGAGATAGATTCCATTTGGAGTGAGTCACTAGATCGACTAAGTTCATTTGACGAATTATTTTTGACAATGCACACAAAAACATACATGTTATCTCTAAAAACCTCTGTTTTGGTTTATGTTAGATACTTTATTGTTGACTTTATGTCCAGGCTGTATTAAGAGATTTACATCTGCCGAAAGAGAACACACTGTTCCTGTTGACGCCAAATTTCAATCCAACAGACTCTACAGCAGGTACATCATCCAGGTATGTCAAAACTTTCGAAATTCCTCAGGTATTTTTCAAACAATGACCAGAACTTTAATGTCTGCATATGGTTAATCTTTGTGTAAGTTAGAAAATATATTAATGTACATGCACTGGGAAGAATAATGTACACATTTTGGCATGGATTGAAATGTTTTGATGATGTTAGTCGGGGCATTATTCAAACTCAAGGTGGTTAGTACCATAACGCATACAGTGAGTCACACAAACTGCAATACTAGATTTTCTTAACATAACCGTTATCCTGTTACTTTTCTGAAATTGACTCGGTATTGGTACGGTACCATAGTTCAAAGGGGTACCAACTGAAAATTTCCCAGACTGTTTAACATGATTAGCCTACATATCTGTGCTGTCAGATCATGATCTGTACTGTTGGTTATTCAGTTATAAAAAATTTCAGTGGTACAAAGGCAAAATCATTGGCCACTAGCTGGGTGTAAAGAGTATAATAATTTAATTATTAGTAATACATGTACATTTGTATGTAAATGATATACCTAAAACATTGTATAATAGAACTACATGTCACTTAGTCAAAAGAAACTTTTGATGCAAAACTAGCTTCAAAACTGAATAAACTCATACTTCTTTTTATGCCCTTGAAGAAACTTTGGGCGGCATATAGAAATCGACTTGTCAGTGTTTCTGAATTAAATGTAGTGTTCTGCACTAGTTTGTACATAATATGATACTCATACATGTTACTTACATGGAAAGTGTTGGTTATTGAGCTAATAGTATGTAGTTAATGCAAATGTTTACGTCAGTATTTTTATACCTTCCAGTGTAATAGACAACCTAAGCAGAAGCTATAACCTGAAGATAACGTGTAAAGACGGAAGTAAATATCACCAGTTTAATCTCAACTTTCCAGGAACTAAAACAGTCGAAGAGGTTTGTCTTTGGTGTCTTTACACTATTTGATAAAGTTAGGATACTTTTTAGGTCACGGGGAACAAAAAAAAAAAAAAAAAAAAAAAAAAAAAAATAAACCTAAAAACCCCCACCCCACCAACATTTTTTAAAAAAAAAAATTTCTAAAAAAACAATGGGCAAATATTGATGAAATTTTGGAGGGATGTTCCTATACATGAAGCTTAAATATAAATTATTATAAGATGTCCATTCCTGCGGGGACTTGGGGTGGTAGGGGAAAAAAAAGGAAAAATGACAAATATCTTCTTGAAACCACAAGGCCTTAAGGTTAAATATTTGGCATGTAGCGTTGTCTAGTGGATGTGATGAGGGTATTCAAAATTGACCAATACTTTTCATATAAAGATGTTTTAAACCACAAGGCCTAGAGCTAAGATATTTGGCATGCACATTGCCTAGTAGACCTCTTCAAACTTTGGTCAAATTATGCCTGGGTCATTGGCCCGGGGGTCGTTTTACAAAGGCGATATAGGGAAAACTTATTGGTATATAACATTTCTGGATCTTCCACCAGGCAAGTGGACTTGTACCAAGGTGAGCGATATAGGGCCATCTTGGCCCTCTTGTTAAGTTATATACATGAACTTAAATATAAATATTGTAAGATGTCCATTCTGAAATGACATATCTTTTGAAAAAGTAGTTAGAATGTATCATGGTATATTCTTACAATACTCAATAAAGATGTTAAAGTTAATCCATACAAAACTTTGTTTGCCAGTGAAACTTGCAATGCTTGCAGTAAATCATGGTTTTAATTTGAATTGAAAATAGTGAATCTTGCAATGTTTGTTTAGTTTTTTTGTTGTGCATAATTTGACATTTCATTATTTGACATGGTCCGTCTCTCACAATCCTGTACTGTTTGTAAAGATTTCATCTGTCTTTGACACAGGTGAAGCGGGATATATTTAATGTGTCAGATATTCCAGTACGACATCAGATTTGGACCGGTTGGCCTGAAACCACTGAAGATTGTGTAAGTTACATAGCATTCTTTGTAGAGTATATTTTCCTCTTCACTTTACTTAATATTAGCACAGATAGGTGCTGATACTGTGTTCTGTATGTTTCTACCAAAACTGTTAATGGCGAAAAGTCATCACTGCAAACAGTACACTAGACATGATTTTGTGTATGTTTATTATGATAAAGCTTGCAACTAGATTCGTTTGATGAGATTTTTGTTTTGTTTGGTGTTTAATTTTCAGATGTGCTAGGATCATATATGATAAATAAAAGGCATATTGTTTTCTCTTCCAGAAAGCAATAGGTGGTATAGGACTATCATTTCCCAGTCATATGTTAGAGCTGACAAAATCTAACCTTAGTAACAACAACAGAAGAACTGCACAGGTAAGAGCAATTTTTTTCGTTCAACTTGTCACCCAGGTCAGGTGATTATGGCTGCTGACTTGAAATATAAGAACTTTTCACTGGTCGATCATCTTGAGATCAAGCCCCACTAAAATGTTTAACAACATGACTCATTACTGTAAACTTAGTATATAATGACTCTAGGTATAGAGAAATTCCAGATATAAGGAATTTTGTTGGCTCGTTTTTTTTCCCTTTCTTTATCAAATATGAAAATGCTATATGGATACAACATAGTGATACTCTGGATATAAGGAACAAATTGGAGTGGTCCAAAAGAGTTCGTTATATACAGAGTTCACTGTACACGAGAATGTTGGCAGATTCTTACAGAGGATGGGGAAATACATGTAGTACTGGGCCTTCCAAGAATCCATGTTTATGTAAATTGCCCACCTGTAAATAGCTGAAATCTGTTGAAGCAGATATCAAACCTAAAAGAAGAAAAACAGATAAAAGTCCCTTTGTAAGCTATAGTAATGTTCAGCAGATGCACATTAGGTTAAGCAAACTCTTATGCAGTTATGCAAAGAAAAGGTGTGGAGGCTTGAGAACAACATATTTTTCATTTTATCCTGTCGCACAGGAAGTAGCACAAGAAATGGAGATGAGTGACGATGATGAGGAAGATTACTTTCATGAAGTACACTACGACGATTCTGAACTTTTCACACATGATGAACCTGTAGGCAGTCGAAGAAAACAAGATCCCCTCAGTAAGTAACAACACATGTTTTTGTTTTGTGATATTTACTGGAAAGTAAACCTAGAATTCTTGATTGTTCTTTTTTCACAACGCTCCTGTTATATTGTAATTCTGTTGAATCTTATTGGTTTGAATTTGTTCATTTAACATCAATAACTGTTGTAGACTTATTTTCTTGCTACCTAAATCAAATAGTAATTCTGATTTCTTAGTGGGAGATGCTCTGTGAAAAACAACATTAATTTTAAACTGCCGCTCATCCCGGATGTTGCTGGTTCAGCCCTCACTGGGTCTTGACTGTACTTCCTTGTATGACACACATACTGTTTTTTCCAGGAAGCTGACTCGAGAGAGACTCGATAAGCTACAAGCTTTTTATACAGTCAAGCTAAAATAAATTAGTATAAACTTAGTCACAGAGTACAGTTGTTTAGACCGATGTGGATCTGTACTATTTCAGAGACCTAGCGTTGGTTTTAGCTTAGCTTGGCTTTCATTATACCCCCAAAACGAAGTTTAGGGAGTATATAGGAGTCACCCGGTGGTTGGTTGGTTGGTCGGTCTGTCGGGCGGTCTGTTGCATTTTCCTTTTCCGGAGCATAACTTGAAAACTACTAGCTGGAATTCAATACAACTTCATACAATGGTCAAGCATAATGAGAGGAAGTGCAGTGCACAAGAACTATAACTCCATCTTGACTAATTACAGAGTTATTGCCCTTTGTTACTTTTCCTTGTCCGGAGCATAACTTAAAAACTGCTGGTTGGAATTCAATACAACTTCATAAAATGGTCAAGCACATTGAGAGGAAGTGCAGTGCACAAGAATCATAACTCTATCTTGAATATTTACTGAGTTATTGCCCTTTGTTACTTTTCCTTGTCCGAAGCATAACTTGAAAACTACTGGTTGGAATTGAATACAACCACATACAATGGTCAAGTACATTGAGAGGAAGTGCAGTGTACAAGAACCATAACTCTATCTTGAATATTTACAGAGTTATTGCCCTTTGTTACTTTTTCTTGTCCAGAGCAGAGCTTGAAAACTACTGGTTAGGAATTGAATACAACTACATACAATGGTCAAGTACATTGAGAGGAAGTGCAGTGCAAAGGAACCATAACTCTGTCTTGACTCATTTCAGAGTTATTGCCCTTTGTTACTTTTACTTGTCCAGAGCATAATTGGAAAACTATTGGTTGGAATTCAATACAACTTCATACAATGTTCAAGCCATTGAGGGGAAGTGCAGGTACATGAACCATAACCTATTGAAAATGACAGTTGCCAGGAACAATTCCTTTTTAGTTTTGCAAGGATGTTACTAGAACTGCCTGGGTTATAAAGCGTCTCTTGGGGGTATTAATCACATTTAGTGATAGCCCTAGTTTAATTTATTGATACACCAAATAATCATTATGATATAGCCCACCGGTCTCTGGTAAAAAAAAGAAGCATGATTTATTGCTTTTAATTAAACAGATAAGTTTACCATTTGTGATTGAATGAAGGAAAACATTATAACATCAAAAATTATGTCATAATGTGCCACATGACAATGTAAATGTTCCTTAAGAAAATAGCCTGTTGTACTTATTTGTCTTTTTGTATCATTTGATTTGATCCTGTTGAGAATTGAAATAACTCCTTTTAATGGAGTATCAATACTTAATCAAATGTTTACTTCACATGCCAGAATCTGTGAGGAAGTGCAGTGAAACGAAGCCATTGAACACCATCTTGACTAATTCAGAGAAAGGTAGTTCACTTCTGGTTTCTTTACTTTTTCTTGTCAACGGCATATGTTATCTGTAAGCTACTGGTATGAGACATGTGAATACAAATTTGATACAATTCAAGCTGACAGGAATTGTCAGTTGAATAAAGAACATTTAACCATTTATTCTCTTGAAAAATTTAGGAGATATTGCCAATTGTTACTTTTACATAATCTAAAATATATGAAACTATTTGTTAGAATTCAATACCACTTGCACACAAGTGCCAGAGAGCTATTAAGGAGTGCATCCCTGGCATCGTGTAAGAACCATAACATTATCCTTGAAAAATTACAGTTCCTCTGAAAACAATAGGCCAATTAGATATGACTTTGCAGGGATGTTACCTATGCATGAGCCCTTTCACAGTTGTTCAAATAATTGCAGTCCTTGAGAACTCGGTTGCTAATGGCAACATTTAGGGAAAGCTCTAATCTAATCTTCTTCTCAAGAACAGGAAGGCCTAGAGCTTAGATTAATTGGCATGTGGCATTACCTAGTGGACCTCTACCAAGAATATTCAAAGAAGCATGACCCTATGTCATTTAATTGACCTACCTATAAGTCACTTTGCAAGTGTATTTAGAATGCGTACAGTAAAACCCCTATTATAAGATCAAAAATTATGACTTTATGGAACTGGCCATACAATGTAAAGGTGGTCCTCAAGAAATGAGCCTGGTGTATTTGTACTTGATAGTATTTATTTTATTATAGCAAGATCCTTATGTACATGTAGAAATAATGTCCTTTTAAAAGTATAGACAAAATGACTTATAAAGTCATGTACTTCTCAGTGAATAAAATGTATAGCATTTTCATTAAACTAAAACAATTTCTGACTTGCACTTCAAACAAAAAAAGTTTGCCAGTTCACTGGAATATTTACTGCTTTCAACATTAATTCAGTATGTCATTTACATGTAGGTTCCCTTAAACACGATTACATGATGAAACTTAAAGGGTTGATACCACTTAAAGCATAACAAGAGTTGATTATGCTTGAATAAAGACATTAAATTGTCACCAATAGTTATTCTATTAACAATAGGCAGAAATTACGCAAGGTTTTGCTCATGCAATCTAAAATTTTTGAAACAGTTTTCAGCTCCATCTGTCACATCAAATGTATTAAATAAATCAAAGACAATTAATTATCAAACATTTCCGGGTTTGCATTTTACACCATTCTTACAACCTCTCCTCTGAAAGCAATAGGTCGCCAATGATGATATAAATTGGCATTAGTTGTTGATGTTGTTTATGCCCTTATCATTAAGTTGTTCAAATAATTCACCATAAAGAACTCGGTAAATGCCTATGGCAACATAAAGGATAAAATTAGACACTTGATTAATGAAAAGAGGACGTGTCTAGAGCTTAGATAATTGACATGGGGTGGCATTACCTTGAGTAGACATATACAAAAAATTCCGTTCAAAAGTATTGGCCCCTTGATCGAGGTGGTCTCGATACCGGGGGGTCACATTGGTTTTTTTAGGCGTATTTAGGAAATATTTAAAAAATCTTCTCTGAAACCACAAGGCCTAGAGCTTAGATATTTAGCATGTAGCAAAACTTGGTGACCCTTTACCAAGATTGTTCAAATCATGAACTATGGGTCAAAAGTGACCCTTTCTGCTATTGATGATCTTCTATTATAGCCAATGGTAGCCAGGTGAGTGATATAGAGCCATCTTGCCCTCTTTTTCTTGTTTTAAAAGTGAAATTACTGTTTGACTATCCTTTGAAGCCCCATGGTTACTTTAAAGTTTAAAATTTACTAATACAGATTAAAAAGTAATGGAATAATGATACAACAGTGTTACATTTACAACAAAACAGTGTTGATGTGTGCCTGCCTTTAATATATTTATGTAGCATTTTCAAGAAATGTGTTTTTTCACAGATTGAGAGTATTCCTTATTTTTCATTGTCATTGAAAAAAAAATACTGCAATACATTTATAGTATGTACATGTACTTTTAGTTCAAAAAGCAATGTAAGGAATGCACAATTTGTACAAAATAATAGAGGTCAATTTAGCCAGTGAGGCATCTTTCTTGGTAGTACAAGTGGTAGGAGAGATTGTAACATTCAGATACTTTAATTGATTTTCTTGTGTGTGGAGTAAAATAATGTCAAGTAAGATATCCTGTATTTAATGAGTTGATGACTGCTTGTGGTTGTGGTAGTATGGCTGTTAGTAGTGTGGTTGTTTTTATCTGTATCCTTCAGTACCACTGTTGCAATTATTTAGTTATTGTTTTATTGAAGTTTGTGATAAAATTCTGTACATTACATAGGGCAATAAGATGATTTAATACATTTGTTTCTTTGTTTACAAAGACCAAAATTGATGAAAAATTTATTCATTGACTCAAACAAAAAATACAAAATGGTGATTTTAATTCTATTTCTAAGCTATTGCTAGTATTTTATTTTTGTGAGAAATTAAACTATGGATCAGGGGTTTCCATTTGTAGTGATATTCAGCTGAAGGGTTAGTTTTTATCAAAATTAAGTGCATTGAAAGTAAAAAACTGCATATTCAAGCCATTTATTTTCCACATTACCTTCAAGTTTTAGCAGCTGTTGGTTTCTTTTCTCTTTACAGATATGGGGAATGCCATCCAGTGTTTTATGTTGGTTCTTTAGATAATGCAATAAAAGATGCACTAGTTGTTAGTGCGAAAGAGGTTGGTAATAGTGCGATAGTTACTCCACATAATGTTGTTGACAACCTTACAAGCTTTGTGTGTTTTTGAACATGAAAATTTCACAGATTGTTAGCAGACAGACTTATTTGCAAATTTGAATCGGCAAAAGGGGAGTTCTCTAATAGTAAATAGATGTAAAATGAATTTTTCGTGAGATTTTTGAATTAGTGAACTGGGAATTGGGGGGAATATAGCGCAAATCCAATTGTCCGGAACATAATCTAATTTGCGGTAATACATGTTTAAAAACCAACAATTTTGCATTTATAGTTTGTGCTAGTAATCATTGTGTAACAGTACTAAAATTACAATTGTGATAATGGTATATGGGTAAACTACGACGAAAGGCAAAACTTAATTTTTTCAAAATTAATTATAAATCAATACTAGTCGCAAAGGCCTAATGTATTTTTCTGCACAGAAAGGCTTATTAAATTTTACAGCCTGAATTCATGTGACACTATTAACAGATATCAGAAATAATTGGGATTTGAGTTTAGTTAAAAAAAGCCTGTGAAACACTAACTTAATTTGAGTCAAAAAATGTTTACATGCACATGCCAGTTTCTAGCTCGACTATTCAAAGAATAAGGAGGCTATTGCACATGGTCAGCATCTGTGTTTGTTAAAGTTTTTTAGAAAAGTCAAATATTTTGGATACTATCAAAGGTATTGACACTCAAAATGTATGTTTACCATCAACATCTACACCTGAGGAAACAATCCCTGTAACTCTGGTTTGACTTTTGACAGATTTATGCCAATTTTTACCTTAAAATACACAACACACCAGTCCTGTTCTTAGAGGACAAAAAAAAACATTTTACTGACAAGGTGGAGCATGCTCACATAAGACAGCTTTTGTTTTGTAATAAACTACTTTGTAAAAATGTAATATCCACGTTGCTATAATGATGTAAGTTTAGGTAAAGAATACTAAATTGTCTTACATACATTGAAATTTCTGTGTTACAGAGGAAATTACTAGCCATCTACCTACACCATGATAACAGTATTCTTGCCAACGTGTTCTGTTCTCAGATTTTCTGTAACGAGGGTATCGTTCACTATCTCACAAATAACTTTCTGACCTGGGCCTGGGATATGACTCTTGAAACAAATTCTGCAAGGTTGGTATAGTTTTAACATGTAACGATCCAGCTTGTTTTAAATTATTGAGTGATTTGATATTTGACCTGATACAAATTGTATTTGTTCCAGGGCTTTCATATTGTCATAAGCGTCAGCCATTTTATAAGTTGTTTGTGTCTGTTTAAACAGTTTCATTTTGTTAATATACATCATCAGATTTATTACATCTGCTAAGTAATGATAAATGAATGTTAGAACCTAGTTCTAGTCCAGTCCGAGAAGTTGAGAATACAAGAAGTCTAAAATTTCTTGTAATTTTGTTCTAAAGTTAACAGCCATTAGAAATTATTATGCTAATTTAGGCATACTTGATTGTGAAACAAGTTCTTACAACATAAATTAAACGACCTCGAGACCCATTCCAGATGGAATCAACCTCGAAGAGCAATGTGGAATTAATTATGTCTTGCCTAAGGTCACTACCAACATGGCTATGGTGGGATTGAACCCGGGACTCTTTGATCCCGAGGCAAACACGCTACTACTGCGCCAGAATGGCTCCATGAGCTGAGAAACTTGAAAAGGCTTTGAAAGAAAGGATTGGCATACATCGTATTTTCTGAGTTTTGCATTATCTGTTATTCTAGGTTAATCACTATGGCAACAAGACATTTCGGCAGTGTAGCAGCAAATCAGATTCGAAGTTACAAACCTGACAATCTTCCAGTCTTGTTAATTATTTCTAGATCAAGAGCGACAAATGAAGTTGTAGATGTTATAAGAGGTAAATGGATGTTACAGTTGCATTTACAAGTACACTTAGAATATGCATGGTCGTTCTTTAATTTTATTATACAATTTTCACTTGCAACACAATTTTGGCTGTATGATAGCATTTCTTGTATGGTATTACTATTAGTTGATGTGAACGTTAAAGCTGTGTTTAAGGAGGGACATAAATTTGCTGTTAATCAATGTGTATCTTGAACTATCGACAAAACTTGCCAGGTGTGTGTAGCAATTTATGCTTATAATAGCACTTACTGCCATAGGCCCTTTTTTGTTTTGAATTGTTTATTAGAACATGAACAATGCTTGAACAGATAGTATTTGAAAGCATGTTGTCTACTGTAATAGCTCATTCACCAATCTTTCTAAAATTTCAGTCTAAGATGTGATATAGTGCTTAGGTATTTTGCTCTATGAATGTTGGTCACGAATTCAAGAAATCATGAATAAACTTAAATTAGAAAATCGAGTAATAAACAACTCGCAAATATAAAGGTGTTTACAGTTTATACTTTTGTATTGTATATTGTAGGAGATGTAACAGTTGATGAACTAATGTCCAAGTTGTTACAAGATCAGGAGGTATTTTCACAACAGCAGCAGAGAGATATCACAGAAGAGGTAGGGAGGCTTGGGACTTACCCTGCTAAATCTTGAACTTGTCCAACTTCTTTTTTGGGTCATACTATTTGTTTGTTAAAAAGGGTGAACTAACTCACTGAATGGTGAATGGAGCAGATCATTTTCAGAATGCACAGATTTGCGAATGATTTTGATCTGTAATGGTTCCAAAGGCTGAATCACAACAGCAGGGAAAGTGTCGATTGTCATAAGACAGGCACATGTTGAAAAGCTGTTTGATCATTAAAAACGATAAACTGTGTTACCAGACCTAAGCTGAGTTGAAAGTTATATGATGGTTGAGAAGATGAGATTCTGTTATAATTTCTTATAGTTTATACAAATTTATTTAAGTTTGATTGTGAAGAAAGCTTTCCTAGCTTATTGAATCGTCATTACAGATGTCATCACAGTCACGGTAGAGAGGCAGCAAGTTTATCACCGCTGCTTCCCATTACAGCTAGGTGAATAGACATGTTTAGCATCAGCGTCTTTGCCCAAGGACACAACTCATACTCTGGCTGGGATTTGAATGCCAGACCTAGCGTTCCTGAGGCAATGCCCTAAAAACTGAGCCATCGGGAACCAGGCATAGTTGATGGTTTTTAATAAAATTGACGTTCACATTGTCCAAGATGATAGGTGACATTAAAACAGTGAGCTACAATCTACTACGGTTCTCTCTTACTTGGTTGACAAAATGTTTCTGCTTAACTTACAGGCTGAACGAGAAGCAAGAGAGAATATAAGAACTGAACAAGATGCTGCCTACCAACAGTCATTGGAAGCTGATAGGAAAAAGGTATGACTACATTTTGTCTAGGGTAAAAGGTATGACTACATTTTGTCTAGGGTAAAAGGTACAACTACATTTTGTCTAGTGGAAAAAGGCATGACTATATTTTGTCTAATGGATAAAGGAATTACTACATTTTGTTTAGTGGAAAAAAGGTATGACTACATTTTGTCTAGTGGAAAAAAGTAAGACTACATTTTATCTAGTGGAAAAAGGTACGACTACATTTGGTTTAGCGGAAACAGTTCTTTTTTCTTCTCCTTACTTTGTGGTGGGTGAGAATATTCCAATCAAATTTCAAAGTTTTAGCACACACGAGCATGAAGTACTATGCTGAGAAATGTTATCAAGGGGAAAGGTTGATGATGACTTTTGTTTTATGTGTTATATTCTTCTGGGCTTTACAGAGAGAAGCCAGATTGACAGAAGAAAGAAAACAACAGGAAATGGAGAGAAGAGAAGAAATGAAGAAAGCTGAAGAGGAAAGAAAGAAAATAAAAGAAGAAGCAATGAAACAGGTAGGCATAGTATTTGTAAAGGAATGTTATCATTGCATAATGACTTATAATATATTTTCTATGTGTGTGTTAATTACCAGGTTTACAGTTATTTTGCTATTTGAAATGGCACCAGAAGGGTTGAAAAGACAGTTTGTTTAGACTATTATTACTTCAACTTTCAGGCAATAGAAGAGTCACTTGCCAAAAAGATTCCAGATGAACCGCCTCAGGGTTGCACAGAGGTCACGTGCGCTCTTCGTATTCGTACTCCAAACAGTGAGGTGCTGACGCGCAGGTTTTACGGAAGTAACAAATTACAAGTTGTTCTCAATTTTATTACATCCAAAGGCTTTCATCTCTCAGAATTCAAACTGTTGACAACGTTTCCACGAAGAGATGTAAGTACAGAATTTATGAATTTTTGTTTTCATCTTGACAAAGTAATAATAATAATTTAAAATAATTTTATATTGTGGGAAGATATCAAATATTCATGGATACCATGCCAGGGGGCTTGTTGTGTTCAAATTGGTATTAACAAAGATGTAGAGGCAATCCTGGACTAAATGTTTGGTTGTAAAAGCCAATATGAACTCCTTAGCACATGTTACTTTTTGCTTGTGTCATCAATGACGTGCTCATACCTTGCTAAATAGTAAATATGCACTTGTCAGTCTGTCAATTTGGACAGTGTTGTAAATTGTTTTATAGGGGTGCCAATCGAAAATTGTATACATACTGTAGATCATGATCTTCACGAAGTCAAAAAAGCTGAATCATTTCTCACTTTAAGGGTAATACATTGTAGTTAATGGAATAATTCTTCTACAGTGTCAGTGAGTAAAACATGTGTTGTTTGTTTTTGTTTCAGTTATCAAATGAGGATACAAATCAGACTTTAGAAGCATTAAGATTGTGTCCTCAAGAGACATTGACTCTTGAACAGCGTGCTTAACATACAAGTTAAATAGTGTCATATTAGATCTGTTCTCATATGTTGGAGCTGAGAATTGTGTGTTTAATTATTTTAAAAAGCTATTTGTATAGGCTACCAGTCCAAGAACAAATTCTCAGCCAGGTATGCCTGCAGAGTCAGTGAAACACTTGATGGCCATGGTTAAGTCATGGAATGGTTTACAAGAGTTCTGAGTGCAAGGTGTAGTGAAAAAATGTGGATTTCCCTTCCTGTGACCAACAGTGATATTGGATAGCTTCTGTTTTTGTGCCGCTGAGGTATTGAAGAAGGCTTCTTTACTGTTTATCCCTGTTTCTTCTCAATGAAAAAACTTGTTTTGTTTTGTATTGAAGACATACCCTACTTTTCTTTTATAAGAAAAAGGAAAAGTTTATGTGAAGTAAAAGCTGTATATTTGGCTTGTTGGTATAAATTATATCCCTGGTAGCAAATTATTTGCCATTTTTCGGAAAAAATACATGTATGTCAAAGTCAAAATAGATTAACACTGCTTTACAGGGTAGAAAATGACCCACAAAAACTATGTTGAACAATGAAGCCAGATACTGGTCCCACTTATCATACAAGACTAACCCTGACCCTGCTTCATTCTTAAAATGGACTTGTCCTTTTAATGAGAACAGAGCCATAAATAGTTAATAGGGGTAGAAAGTGAAAGAAAACATATTTAATGCTGAACAGTACATGTAATGATCACGCTACAAAGATATGTAGGCTGGTCATGATCTACACCTGGTAACAAAGGCAAAAGCCACTAGGGTTCAAGTGATCCAAGTTACTTGTAGAGTTTGTTTTGCCAGGCCCCCATGTCATCAAATATGATATATTCTGAAACAGAAAAGTTGAAACATTGTATCAAAACAAAAGTTCTAGTGAAACTCAGATTTAAATTTTGTTGACCACTGTTGTACTTTTAAAAGTGCTGAAGGACTTTTTATGACCCTAGGTAGGCCCTTAATGTAGATGCAATTTCTGTTGTAATTATCTCTAGGAAAGAGAAATTCAATTAAGTCAACAATAGAATTACATTGTTTAATATTCGATTGATTTTCTGTATTGAATTAATTTTGTTGTGTGAATAGTGTCTTAGTTCATAACAGTACAGTGTTTTGTTCTGCCTCTTTATCACAAGTTTTCCAAATTTATTTATTCTCCTGCATTGAACTTAACCTTAAAAAACCCCTCATGTGTACATTTTAAACTCACTACTATCTATTCCAGAAATGGTCAAAGTGGCATATACTTGGTGCTCTCGACATCTTTGTTATTTATAATTTTATATTGTCACCAACTTGCTATCACTGAACTTCTCACTGTTTGAGGTATAGGTTCAAGCCCCACTACTGACTGGACGTCTTTGATTTTAGAAAGTTATATATTTATTATGAAGAAATGGTTGTCCACTTCTAGATCTTCCTAGGTATTGTAAACTGGGTATTTTCATGTGATGAAAATTTTTTGATTCGTGATCAGAGAGACCAGACTTGTGAATTTTAAATTTGTGAATGAAGACTTCTCTTGTAGTAAATCTATGTGAAATTTATATTTCCCGAGATTTTTAAATTAGAAAAGTGGGAAATTTACAAAACCAGCGAAAATTAGATAATCATGAATATTACGTACTTTACAGTAAACTGCTCTGACACCTGTTAATAACTGAAATTGGGGGTCATACTGAAATTGGTGGTAAATGCAAAGAAAAAAATTACTATGACAAACTAGTCTGATTCTAATCTAACTGACACCAATGATGGATACCAAAAATACTTTGTTTCTGCAGGAAACAATCTGGTCACAAGTGTCAAATAAACTGATATCTTTGCAGTAAGCTTAATGCCACAATATGCTTAAAAATGACCATCATAATATCAAGACACAAAGCATTGATTTATACTTCTTAGAATTATGAAAATTACCATAGTTATGGCCTAAACATGTGAATCTGCAAGAAAGTTGTATTCCCTCAAATAATCCCTTTGAATAATAAAGAGCAGAATAGTTGAACAAACGACTAACAAAGGAGTATGTTAAAACATTTATGACAATTTATTCAGTGGTCTTCATCAGGGATAAATTCCCTTTGAATAAAGAGAAATTGAAATTCCATCCATTTTGTTAGGGCACAATTTCTTTTTTTATCTGTCGGGAGAAATAATTACTCATTCTAAGACTTGCAAGTTTCCAAAGCATCTGTTAAGTGTTTAGCTTCATTTCTGGCCAGTATTCAGTATTACCATGTTATTGTAACTTTTATTGATGAAAACGAAACTACATTTTAGCTTGCAGTCGTCCAAAGTTTATAGCGTAGTATCACTGTCTTGAGTCATTAATTTTAAATCATTTTTATTCACTTCATAGAATGTGTGCGAAAAATTGCTACAGAGAAGAAATTTAACTAATCTAGAATGTACCTAGTACAGCATTCAAATCCCAGCTGTGGAGATCTGGGTCAAAATCCAGGTCACAAGGGTCAGCTTATAGAGAAGCTTGTTCATGCTTCATCTCCATAAACCCTTCCTTGAATTTGATGAGACAGGAAGTAGGAAGCATCAGTATCACTATGACATCAAGTTTTTGCATATCGTAATTTGGGTTCTCTTCCTTTAAAGATCAGGTCACAGGGGCTTGTATATAGACAATTTTGTTTGCAATGGTTCTCCTAAATCCCATGCAGAATTATAATACATGTAAGTTGGTAGAAAGCATCCATATAAAAACTTGTTGTTATGCATACGAATATTTTGGGTCACTGCATTGAAAGTTACATCGGCCTCTTAAAAAAAAATGCAGGATTTTGATGAAATTTGGCAGTATGGCCCAATATGATGTCAAGTTGTGCTGATAATTCAAGGTCACAGGGACCTGGTAAATGTAAACTTCCCCTACTCCCTAGAGTGCAGTCAGTGAGGGTAAACATGTTGTGTTTTTTTTTCAAAAACATTTTCTTTAGGTTTGCAGAATTAATCTGACTGATCGTACTTTATGGCTCAGTATTGAATTTTCTGATATTAGAAATGGATTCACTGTATTAAGTGTATATTTTATTTTTGTTGCGCTGTTAAAAATATTTGTCAGAGATAGACTCTCAGTAATCAATATGTAATATGTGATAATGTATTTATATTTTTGTTGCCTTAATGTTTATTATTTTGTCCCCATGCTGTTTGTTAGTTATTACTAAATTTGTTTTATTTTTGTCTTCCCTTAGCTAAAACAGTTTTACCTTACCCCGTTAGTTCATTTTACATCCACTTACTAAGTTGATTTGTGTTATGTAAGTTTTCAATGTGCAAGTGTTTTAACATGAAAAGTTTCTTTAATAGGGTCTTTATGCAGCCTGCGTTTTTATGCTCTGAAGGTTATACAATATTGTGCTATGTTGGAATTTCTTGACTGAAAAAAACTGGTATTTTTTCCTTTATAAATGAAAAGGTGTTGTATATCTAGCAGAATGGTTGCAATTTTTATACCACAAGTATCTTAAGATCTAACGGCATCACTGAAATAGCTAGCAACAAATAAGCACTGTTACAAGCATCGCAAGATGAGTCAATGCCAGGTAGATATGCACTACTTGTTTCAGAATTACTTTCATTAACATAATGGACCGAATTCAAATGCTCCACAGACGTTTTAAATTTTGTACAAAACAAATGGAACCTTAAAACTAAATGTGCTTCTCGGATCAGCTCTGGTTTTCTGTTAAAATGTGTTATCTGTTATTTTTTGTTCCAAGTTTTATGGTCATGTACCTGGAGTTAATTATGAATGTGTAAATCCTGTATATACAGTGGACATGTAGCATGTGAATATTCAACTGTTTACCCTGCTATTTGCACATCGTTTGCCTCTTGGCCTAGTGCAGATCATGACCAACCTGCACATCATGCAGTCTGATCATTATCTGCAATGTTCACTTTTCAGTCTGACAGTGAATTTTCAGGGGTAGCACAAATTCCGTAATAGAAATATAGGACAGTAAGAGTTACTCTGATGTTGCATGTTTAACTATCACCATCTGAAATTTGTACTTTTGTATTGAGTTAAGAGAATGACTTTGCATTGCTTAAGAAATATTGTTATTTATGTTCAGAAGATTACACTGAATAAACTGTATTGAGTTCTCCAACCGTTACAAATGTTGACTTAAGTATCCAGAGTACATTTAGAAATGCACAGTTTTTCATCTAGAATACTTTTATTAAGTATTGTTTTGTTTCAAAGTTATTTCTTGATGTTGTTAAACTCATCTCATTTTGTAGTTTGTAAAGAAACTTGGGCAACATGTTGGGTAAACATGAAAAAAAGTGCAAAATTCTTGTATCTGTATGTAATTACATGAGATCACAGAAAATTGGCACTGCCTTTTTTTTTAAATGTACAAGGTAACAGTTAAAGTAAAATTGAATAAATGTCCTTTGCTTGCTGGAGTATTCATTCTTCTGTCAAATTGAGAATAATACAGGCAATGATTAAATGATATAAAATCTGCTCGTTGGCTCGTTTCTTTTGCACTATGACCAGGTATGACACGACATCCATCAGTGACTATGTCCAGTACCGATGAATCATACATCCTACCAGTGTTTCCTGTGAAAGATCCTGGTTTTCTAGCAAAGTCGGACTGAGGCATTCCTAGAGAAGAAATGTTCTACATACAAATATAACGATGTTTACAAACATCTCTCATGTTGTCGACGATTGCTACCTGAAAAAAACTCAACAAGCTCCGCACTCAGGATCTGCAATTACTGTACATATTAAATGGACTTGTCCCTAGTATTTAAACTATCCCATTTATTGTCTGAAGGGTTGTTCATTGAAAACTTACTTCTGGCAGATCATGATCAAACTGCAGAAGTGTAAGCTAAATATGATCTGCATTGTGGTAAAGCAAGATTCATTGGCTGCAGTATGGAAAAGATTAGCTATGTGCAATGTGCAGGTCAGTATTTCTAGCATTTTGATGTGTATCTGCTTATAACTAGGGATGTTTTATTGAACTAGCCCAAACCATTTCTTGGATATGGTTCAGAGGACAGACAGTTTAATGTTGTATGAATGGGTTCTTATATTAAGTGGCTTTGTTACCTATTTAATGTATTTATGTGTCTAATTTTAGCAACTTTACATATGAGAACTTCTTTTAGCCATACAAGAGCTAAATAACCTATGAAATGAGTGGACGTCACAGTTGCGAATTTTCTTTCAGACACTTCAGCCACATATCGCTAAGAACCTATTTGTGAGAGTGAATAGATAAAGGCCAAATCATATCCCTCCGCCTTTGCAGGGGATAAAAACCATGCAAGAATAAATGAGGTAAGCACTTGAGAATGTATAAGATTTTATTATAAAAATAAATACAACAGTATAGTACATTACATGCATGCTAATGTGTTCAGCACAATGCACTTGACTTTCACTGTCAAATTCATTAACTCAACACTTCTTTCACAACATTTCAAAGTCACTGACATCTTTTGTCATACAAATCACCCTTTCTCAATTCCTAAAATAGACTTGTTCTTTTTTCAATTTGGATAGCACCAACTACTGACTACTGTGAAGGTAACAGTGCATGATCTTTATGCAGTCAGAATCCTTTGTTGCCAATAGTGTTAAATCTACACTCGTATTGATTCAGTTAATTTTTCAGCAAAAATCCCTCTGAACAACACTATGATCAGAACATCATCAGGATTGAGCAGTAAAAACTATTTTTCTATAGGTTAACACAACCTTATCTACACTAGAAGGCTTAAGACTAGTTATCTACAGAGAAGTTTGTTCTCCAGCGTAAAATTTGAAATATCACAAAACAAAGAGAGCAATATTATTTTTCCATTTCTTATGTAAGGTATGGCAACTGTGACCAATAATTAAAGGGTTAAAACAACACAGGGCTAACTTATATAAAGTACAGGGGACATCGAGGCCAGCTTTGCCTAGAATTATCAATCCAATTGCAGTAGTGTCCATTTTACAAGCAAACAAACCTTGTGCTGAACATCCAGATAAAGGTGGTTTAATTATCATGATGCTTTCTCCAGGTTTAAAAACTCTACTGTGACCTTTTTGACCGAAGCAGTCATTTTAGTGTAGATTGTTAAAACTTGCATCAATATTGTATGAATGTCTGGCACAAATTTCAAATTTCTTTTGCCACTTTGTATAGTTTTTTGTTCATTGCCAAACATTGTTTAATGGCACAAGAGACACTGCCAGATTATAATGGCTGCAATGTCACTGGAGATCAAAAAATGTTCTTAGAGCCGGTCAGCATGTGATCTGTAAAATTCTAAATACACTGTCGGAGCAATATTTCTCAAATGAGGTTTTTCAGACAACGTAAGCCAATATCTTCACGTAGTATAAATATCTGCTATCTTCTGGCCATCTCGAGGTCAACAAGCTGAAGAGCTTCCTTGAATGTAAGTTTCTTCTTCTTGTGTTTCTTAATATACTGAAAATAAATGTAAACATTTGTATAATCATACAACATAAAATGCAAACATGGCTAACTAAAATAATTCTGTGTGATTTATTTTAACTCTTACCCTGCTGGCAAATGATTCAACTTTAAAATATGCCACTGATGCAGATCAGTCTGCAAATCTGTGAGGTCTGAGAATGATCTACACTGTTCCCTGATGTCAAGATAATTATCAATGAACCCTTTGAACAAGATAATTATCAATGAACCCTTTGAGCAATAAATAGTACTCCAGTTACTAAACTTTGTATATAACAACTCCAGATATAGTGAATTCCGGATATAAGGAATAAATTTTATGGGCCCGATTTCTTGTATTTTCCTATTAAAAATGCTGTAGGGATATAAAATACTTCTGATATAAAGAACCAGTTTAAATGGTCTCAAAAAGTGTGTTACATTATATGGAGTTTATTGTATTGAAATAGACAGATGGACATGTCTACTTTAGTAATTTAGCAGGATAACGTTGAAGGAAGTGAACTTTAGTGACAGTTTACAGTTAATTGATAATAACGCAAGATTTGACATATTTTACCAGGTGGTAACATGGTACAGGGCAAAAAAAAATCTATATTGTAATTTCACAGTTGTTTGTTGTCCAATTGAAACCCTGTTGAGCATAGTGAAGGATACATGAAACTGCAATTTAGAGAATTCAAACTTCAAAGGAAATTTATTCTAGTCATGCAAGAAAATGTTCATATTTATTTTCATACCTTTTTTGTATCTTGCAGTGTTGTGTATTTAAATGTTGGCTGGATATTTCTGGCGAAATCTGTATACATCTGTTTTTGCGTGCTGAGAAACTCTTTAGTCAACTCCAACTGAGACTTGAGCATATCATGGAGGGCAAGCATAGACGGACTGTAAGCTGTCAAAGCTGTAACAGATAGGGTTGAGAATTGTAATTAATAACTGGCTGATTACATTGCTTATAAAATGTAAAGGATTATGCATGCAATGAACATGTTTGTACCTGGTACTGAAGATTTGAGATTTCAAGACTGTTTATTTTGTATGTCATACATCTGCATACTTCCTTATGCTGACCTTATAATACTGTTTATCATTGCATTGAGTATACCCTAATATTTCAACAATTCTGTAAATAATTGCAATCAGATGTAATAAATTTACCTTAAGACTGGATAAGCCTGCATTTATATCAGATGAAGTCAGGCGTGACATGAGGCATGTTTGAAATAAGGACCATTTGCGCTATTAGCCATTTTGTTCACTGATGCAAATGTACATATATGTTATGATATATGTTTAACGCAATAGGATGTTATTACCTTCAAGAGAATCTGCCGACACTACATGGGTAGCTATTGGAGTTGGATCCACAAAATGCAGTCCATATGGTTCTCCATGGAATGCTACACCTGTGCCAGCAGGGTTCCACGAGTACATAAGCCCATCCATAGCTGTTTGTACCTGTGCTGAGGTCATGCCACGGCGTGGACGAGGAGTCACGTCAGATCTAGATGTAGTTGGCACCATACTTATGAAAGTAAATAATATTAAAAAACATAATTCATGACTCAAATAGTAATCCCTATTCAACATTAGTCTGCTAATGTGCGTTGGCCAGCTTTATTGTCATCCAAAATTATTGTCCATAAACTGGTAGAAACAAAGTGTATTCATTGAAAGACAACTAAAACTTGCCACTTACCGGTAATATACATGTTTACATGTATTAGTGTTCAAATGTTTTTATTCTATAGAAAATAGAAAAGACTCTTTGATTTTCAACAGAACTGGACAGATGAATATTTTGCAAGGTGACACATAAAGTAGGTTTGCAAAGGAATCTGCAAACAGTTATAACCCATTACTATGGTAACATGTACATCACGATGTTTTTTTCTCCAGAAGTATGAGGCCTATGTTAAACAGAGAATAAAATAAGTCAGTTTCTGTGTTACCACAAATCTTTTAATATTCAATACATGACGTATGTATGCACTGTCCAATACTTCTTGTCCTCTAAAATTTGTCTTTAAACAAAAGAAAGACCATTAATAAGTAGAAAGTACAACTGATGAGATACCTTTTTGTAAAATCCTCTGAATATTCAGAGTAACTATCACTGTAGGTTCTATCTTCTTCATCTTCAGTGTATTTGGACTCTGACACAACTGATTCTGTTAAACTCTCGCTAAACTCTGTATAGCTTGCCACAGTCTCCTCTCCGCTGTATTTTGTCTTCACTTCTGAAGCAGACGATCTCCCTCTATCACTGCTGTACCCTATTTTTTCTGATATACTTTCAAAATCTTCGGTATAATTAGCTCCTGAAGGTCTCGTGACATCAACTTCTGTAGCAATCTCGGTTACAGTGTCCTCAAATCTCTGACTGTAACTGTACGCACTCGGTTTCTCAGTCTTGATCTCATCAGAGATCTCGCTCCGAACATCCTCCACCTCACTTCTAACACTATCATACTCGCTCTCCTTGATGGAATGTCCCATCAAATCCTCTACAGTTTGTATTCCAAAAGAACTAAACAGATCATTTGCTGCCTTCTTTTTAGTTTTTGACTTATCCTTAGACCCGTCTCTATTTTTGTTTTTCTGTGATTCTTTGTTTTTTTTGGATGATTTTCTTTTTGACTTAAAAGGTGAACTTCTTTGGCTTCTCTCAGACTTTTCTGAATCTCCCCCTTTAAAGGGTGAGCTGTGTTTCTCTGTAGCTTTAAAAAACGAGCTTTCATTACTGGCTCTAAATGGAGAACCTTCTGTCTTTGCTTTAAATGGAGAACCAGTATCTACTGCCCTGAACGGAGATTTATTTTCACTTTCCAGAGCTTTAAATGGAGATCTTTCTCTACTACTGTTTGCTTTAAAAGGAGATTCTTTTATATCAGAATTTGCTTTAAAGGGAGATCTGTCTTTATCTTTACTAGCTTTAAATGGAGATTTTTCTCTCTCAGTTGATGCTTTGAATGGGGATTCCTTTTCTTTCTTCTCCTTCCCAGACCTTTCTGATGTAGATTTCAGCGATGATTTCTTCTTTTCTTTTCTATTTTCCCGCTGGGACTTCCTGGCAGTGGACCTGACCGGTGACGGAGAGTCACTACGTGAGACAGGGGTTTCTGGTCTAGCGGGCAGATCTTCATCAACTGATTGACCAAGCTCATCTAGATCCATTATCACTGAATCAAAGATAAATACAATGTATATACAATAGAAAACAATGATGTAAAGAGTGTGTAATTCAACATTAAACTGTATAGATCAACACATGTACAGGAGACGAGGGTTACACATATTCTTCAACATTTAAAATTGAAATCCTGTTAGCTAAAAGTACATTTAATGACTCAACTGATCCTGTAGATTTATAAAACTTATTTAAGAAAGCATGCATTTATTTAACAAAGTCTGAAAGTGTATGAAAAACTCGTCAATTTTGTTACATCTAAATAGTTTCCAACAGGTCACAAAACTTGAAGAAAACATGAATAGCTGTCTTTCCTATGAATGAAATTTCAGAATACATGATTCTGTATTCAGTTAAAACAAAGTGTGAGTGCGCTGAAAGACTGTTTGAGAAAAAAATCTAACAGCGTAAAAATCTTTAAATCCTACCCTGCTGGCAGTGAATGATTCTGCCTTTGCAGTTTGATCACGCTAAGCACTGTTCACTATTTTATCTTAATTTTAACTCTGCACCTCTTTAAACTCTTAATGGTACCGTCCAAATTGAAAGATGGGCAAGTCTGTTTCAGAATCTTAGCAAACAATAACAACAAGTAACTACATAGCAACATAGGACTGTGTCCTTATTCTCTAGAAACGTTTTCAAACAAAGCAATTCTAATGCCAATGAAACAGTGCTAAACCAAAACCAAAACCACACGTTTGATGTAAATGAAAGATAGATATATAAGGGAAGAAATCAGGATCTTTTAACTTTTGCTGGAATCGACCCCATGAAGATGATAAAATTTCTTATCTACAATTTCTCTTTCATTTTAGACTCATGACTGTTAAACTATCAGACTTTATCTCCATTTGCAAAGATTAGATTACAGTAATCATTACATATTCATATTTCCATAATCATTTCATTAAACTTAAAGGCTGTTGGAGAAATTATCATCAAAATTTATTTCCCCCTGATATTAATGAGATTTAGTGATCTGCCCAAATGTAGTTGCGAGCAGCTATGCAGTTCTCTTCTGATAGAAGTAAGAAAAAATACGCCCATTTCCGAAAAAAAGACAGTCCTAGCGTTATTTCTTATGTTAAAACATTCCGCACAGTTTTATAACACATTCAATGAAATTTCTTGTTACTAATTCCAGCATACTGAATGTTGCTTGTCTTGCTACACGTGGTCAGTATTGGAGCATAGCCTAGCAAGCCAATCTGAACATCCAACTTTAGACTACATGGAACTGAAGAGTTGCTCTATTTGCATAAAACTTTCTCTTTGGGTCTTGTGTATATACATTGTAAATTATAGTGGTTCAACTTCTAAATGTAAAACATGTGTAACCAAAACCCAATAACTTTGAAAACTGTGCCAGTACAGAAATTATAATGCAAGTGATTGCAAAAATATAAATGAGCAACAGTGTCAGATATGTGCCTACATAGAAATGTTCACAAGAACTGAGGAAACTGAAATCTTGACAAATATGTAGCAATAAAAATCATTCACATAGTAAAGGATCTACATAACCGTAAGTTATTTTACTCTACGTGCAACCACTGCCCTTTTTCTTACCAACTTTCCTCTTTGCCCGAGGAGTACTTCCATATGACTCTGATGTTAAAAATATATTATCAAATATCAAATTGCATAAGATCTACAACATAATATATAAAGCTAAAGAATTTATCAAAAACTTTATGTCAATTTTCTTTTGACATTTTATGGAAATATATCACTGTATTTGTTATAGCTGATCAAGGCCTTTATGTGAAAAGAGGATAAACTTTCCTGAATGTGGACCACATAATAAAGTGGCTTCCTATCAAGAATTAACAAGTTGACTGATGAAAGGAACAAAACTTTCTCAAAACTATATGCTTGACTTGAATTACCATTGTATCCGAAATCCTCTGCTACCTCATCAATGATGGATTCTGCGACATTGGAATCATCTGAGTATGACCTCATCAGTTTCGGGGATGGGGATCTACGTCTCAGACTGGGTGATACTCTGTCCCCTGTGCGGGGACTCGGGGAAGGTGTGCGACGTATCACTGGCGGCTTAGCCTGCTGCGGTGAAGGTGAACGTCCTTGACTTTTTGAAGATGATGGTCTACCATATGACTTATTTGGTGGGGGAGGAGATGGACTGCGTCTGCCTTTGCTAAGCTTGGCTGGAGGTGGTGAAGGAGTGAGGCGGCCTGTAGGTCTACCATACTGAAATTTGAAAATATATACATTTGTATGTTAAAAAGATTTTCTTACCTTCAAATATTAATTTTTGGACTGAACATTTTACTGATTCAGTATACTTATCTTGAAAACTGAATGTGGACAAATAAGACTTTTCAACTTTTCACATCAATAACCAAAGGGGTGGAGGTTCTTTGGGGTTGACAAATATCCAAACATTTTACAAAGATAACCTCTTCGTCATGCATTTACACACAAACTCCTTATTTTTTCTCTCCTTTATTTGCTTTGTTTATATGTCATCGTGATTTAAAATACGTCTCCTTACATCATACTTGATGTTCCATGTCAATGAATGTTTCTTAAAAGAAGATACTGTAATCAATTCCATTTTATCATATTTGCAACATCCATTACATTGCAACCGGTAAGCAAAATGGTAAAAACGCTGTCTTCACATACAAACACTCAATGCGATTAATTCTAACCCTGCTAAATCTCTGAAATGGACTTGTCCATCTTATATTTTGGAAAGGTCCATTTATTGTTGAGGGGATGGAAATAATAAATTTTCAGGCTGATCTTGTCTATCTGCAGGTGAGGGTTCATCAAAAAGTAAGTAAAAAATGGTTATCTATGTGCTCTTTACAATATAACAGTTTATAAAGAATATGGTAAAGGTGTTTACTTGTTTTCTTGGTTTGTCCAAGCTATCTGACGAGGATGGAAGGCCACCTACAAACTCTGCTAGGCTTTCTTCCTCCGATGTAAGAACAACATCTGTAGAATACTTTAACGAACTTTTCAGCTGGAATGGAGACCCTGTAAAAAAACATTACCAATATTAACAATTACTCTGCTGTAATTCAATTCAATGTTAATTCAATATGCTTGAGAGAGTAAAACATAAAGTTTAACAAATATGTTGAAATGTAATTCCTAATGCACTTATTCATTTTCAATTTGGACTTGTCAAAATTAATCACTGAACAGCTAAGATTGCACGTCAAAATCATTTGGCACTGAGGTGTAAGGATGATCATGATCTGCATTGGTTGAGAAGGCAGAATGACATGCCACTACATGTAGCATGGTAAGAGTTAAGTGATGACTTGAAATCTAATAATTGTATACAATGTGATTAATACCCCCGAAAGACTGCTTTATAAACTGAGGAAGTTCATGTAACAGAATACCTTGCAAAAAAAACTATAATAGAGATATTGTTCTTGGCAATAACTCTGTAATTAGTCAACATAGAGTTATGGTTCTTGTACACGGCACTTCCTCTCATTGTGCTAGACCATTGTGTGAAGTGGTATTGAATTCCAACTAGTAGCTTTCAAGTTGCATTCCCACCAGTAGTTTTCAAGTTATGCTCTGTGACAAGGAAAAGTAAAAATGGGCAATAACTCTGTAATGTGTCAAGATAGAGTTATGGTTCTGGTGCACTGCACTTCCTCTCGATGTACTTGACCATTGTATGAAGTTAAATTGTATTCCAACTAGTGGTTTTCCAGTAATGCTCCGGACAATGAAAAGTAACAAAGGGCAATAGCTCTGTAAAGAGTCAAGAAAGAGTTCTGGTTTTTGTGCTTTGCACTTCCTCTCAAAGTACTTGACCATTGTTGTATGAAGTTGTACTGAATTCCAACCAATAGTTTTCAAGTTATCCTCTGGACAAGGAAAAGTAACAAAGGACAATAACCCTGTAATTACTCAATATAGAGTTATGGTTCTTGTACACTGCACTTCCTCTTATTGTGCTAGACCATTGTATGAAGTTGTATTGAATTCCAACTAGCAGCTTTCAAGTTATGCTCCGGACAAGGAAAATGCAACAGACCGACCGACCGACCAACCATCGGGTGACTCCTATATATCCCCCCAAAACTTCATCTTGGGGGTATAACACCTGAATTTATTAATGTGTTTCACATCAAATAGAATACATGTCAAACCTTTTTTCTGGGCCTGATTACCCTGTGGCTGCTGAGCTAGAGATTTAGCTCTGTTCTGTTGCGCATTAGCTGCTCTAGGGGATTTCATAGAGGTTGCTGGAGCAGGACTGGGTGTGGCTTTCTTTAAGAACTTGCCACCATCTCGACCAATCTTTACACTGTCTGAGGTCTGTGACTCTGATACCTAAAATAAACAACTTGTGCACTGCTGATATTGTATTAGTGGCCATCTAAATTTCCAGCTTCCTTAAGCAGACAATATTAATGTATCCCATTAGCCATTTGTATATAAAATCATATTATGCTTCCATCTTTTTTAAGTGGCCATTTTTGATATGTGTAACACCTTGGATGGCGGCTTAAAGCTGTACCATATAAGTGTTTATTTATGTTGGCTCCAAATTCTGCAGTTTCTGTAAAAATGGGGTATGTTTCATTTTTGCGGACTTTATTTCTGTACCATTAATTTTGAGTATTACATTAATTCAAATTATGCAGCTCAAAAGATTGAGAATCCCACAATGTCTCAAAATTTAAGTTTCACTTTAAACCAGTCACGTTTATGGACTTACCAATTCTCCACTAGACCTGGCTAGTTTTAGTGCACTGAAACTCTCATCGCTATCTGACTCCAGGGTATAGGTCCTGCGTGTGGCAGCTCGCTGCTGAATCTTGCCAGTGATAGCTGAAGCCTTGTCAAGGGCACTGTAGGCCTGGCGACTGGCACCAAGTTGGCTCCCTGGTCTACTTGACCCAGCACTCTGAGCTGACTGACTGCCATATCTTTAAAGCCAAATAAAGCACTTCATGTATATATAAATACAATAAAACATCAGTAACTCAAAGAGATGAGGAAAGTTTAAAAGTTTCTAGCTATTTGCAGACATAAAATAGAAAGATCCTCTCCGACTGAGTGGTTAAGGTTGATGACTTGAAACCAAAACCTTGTCAACAGCAAACATTCATATTACCCAGGATTGCCCACTTCAGGGAGTATTTCCCAGCCCGGGATTTCCCCGACCCGGCCAATACTTTGCTAACTTTGCCTCTTACTTATTCAGTAATTGAAAGTAATGGGTTAAAGACTGCACTACTGACCTAACTACTTATGAGGTCTGAAATGCCTGTTCAATGTATGTACTGAAATACTGTTAAAATGGTTGGTTAACCTTACAATTTTTTTTGCATCAAACTGCATTTTCTGGCTAATAATGACAAGAACAGTGTGACCTCAGTCGCACATTACATCACACACACAAGAGCTACGTACCTTTGTGGGGCTTGAGATTTTACAGCAGGTGAAGGAGAACCTGCAGAGACCTGTGGTTTCTTCAGGAATTTATTTCCCACAGCTGCTGGCTCTACATTCTGATCTGGCTTTTTCTTTAGAAACTTACTACCAGAGGATATCTCAGGTGCAGGTTTCACAACAACATCTTCAATGTCACTCGATATGGAAAGGCTTTCTCCAATATCTTCAAAGTTGACAGTCTTCTGTTTTGAAGTCTTCTGTGTCAATGAACTGATGTAAGCCTGGAATAGTTGAATTTAACACATATATAAGCTGCTAATTTCATTCTGTATAACCATGTATGAAACCTAACAGAGTACTGTCATTCAAACAGTCAACAAAAGTTATCAAAATGAACATTTCATTAGGGATCTTATATACCATATAATCTAATAAATCCTGATTTCATATACTACAGTGGAAACTCTGAAACTACACATTAAAAGGTCCATAGATCAGGGCCTGCAGAAAAGTTCAGTGTCTGGAAGTTTTTGGTATTTGGAAGGTCAAGTATTCAGTGGTTCCACTTTATTGCAAAGATTTAATCTACAGCTTCATTGCCTTAGTGTTGAGTAATGTCTTATTGTAACTTAAACTTTTACCCCACTAATTTATTAAATTGACTTGTCCATATTTCAATTTGGGCAGTACAATTAACTGTTCAAAATGGGGCTTATTAAAAATTTGCTGACTGACTAATGAGTGGTTGTGCAGGCTTATCGTTAGCTACGCTATTTGGCAAAGGCAGAATCCCTTTGCCAGTGACATAAGCATATACTCACATTTAACTCATCTTCAGGTTTCTCAATTTTTTCACCTCTCAGCTGACTGTTAGCTTTTTGTAGCAATGCAGCTGTTGCTCCGGGGTTCCTGCGCTGCATTGTTTGTCCTACTGCCTTGTAAGCAATCAAGTCATGGCATCTCTAAGTTCTCTGTGAAAACAAAACCATATAATAATACCGACACTTCTTACATTTAACATTATAAAACCTGTAGTAAAGTATTAAGGTACCGGTACTGCTAAGTACCAAGAAATCTTAAAAGCTATTGAAAAGCATTTCCTTCAGATCCTTTTGTACAATAACATTTCTTCCAGTGGACATGGTGAATAATCTAGGCTTTGATAGGCAAGAGCAAAGACCTATAAACTATAGTACTATGTTAGTATTAGCCCAAGGTCTTTGACGCTATTATTCCTATTTCTCATTATGGTCAACTGACACAATAAAAAGACCAATTTAGTTATGGAAGCCAGAACTATGTTTGTATAGGTCTTTGGCAAGAGTGACTAGCTAGATACAAAAATTGTCAGAGTTATCGTATAATATGTTTGAAAAGTGTCCGGTTGTAGGACCATAGCCAGTATATTGTATTGAAATGGTAATAAGAATTCTGATTCTATCCTGTCCCATTCGCAAACACCCTGTGACTCTCAATGACAGTGTCATGATCATGCACAATCATGCCCAGCAACGAATACAACTAAATTTTTCGTAATAAAATGCATCCAGCAGCTAGAGACAGTAAGCATTGTTAGTGGTTTATTTTATACAATTATAAACTGCTGAAGTTTTTGCGCTTTTCATCCACTTTATAGAGGAAAATACCGAAGAAAATAATCAAATATTTCACCTTTTCGCTAACCACTAACCGCCATTTGTAAACAAACAAGCGTTTGAAGACCAAGACTAGTTAATTAACGACTAAACTTTAGTGCCCATTGTATTGTTGTAATCACCAGAAATGGTCTCCGAGTAATATTTTAGCACGCACCCGTTCCTTAAAGGTCCATTACTAACACCAAATCAAATTTTCTTTTAAATCTGGAATTGCAGCAGGGAAATACAGTTTGAAACTGGCTTCTAAAACTTTACAATAGCTGTGGAAAATTTCCCTGTTTGAAATACTGCTGCAGAAAAACGAGTGAATGTTTGTGGTCTTTTTGTCCTACTTTCGCATTATCGAATGTTGTAAACAGTCAGAGATATACTTTGCACATCATTTGAAGTAAAGTCCTTCCATTATAATTCAAAATAGGCAAACTGATTTATATGCAACCTATCTAGAGCCTCTCTCTGGGAGATTTTTGGGAAATTACAAAGATATTTGAAAATGGGAAAAATACAAATTATTAATTCTTTTGTTAAACTCAAATTTTCAACACAATATGGTCACATTCAATACAGTAAGTCTTATTTTTCCATCTGAGAAGACGCCCTTTACGAATCCAGATTTAAAAGAAAATTTGATCTGGTGTAAGTAATGGACCTTTAACAATGTTTTTTTTTATAAAGTTTTGCTTATACATTGTTCAAGTCTATGTAAAACAAGTAATAGGCGGACAGTTTACCTAACACTCGTTCCTGGGTAGAACGAGTACTAGACTCCAAGGTCTTTAAAGATTTTTTCCTATAGAAATGACACCAGGGTGTGCTCAATTTTGACCCGGAGGTGATGATTTGAGCAAATATTTTTTGGTAGAGGTCCACTAGGCAATACTACATGTGAAATAGCTGATCTCTGGACCTTGTGGTTTCAATGAAGTAGATTTTTAAAGCTTTTTCTTTCCATTGCCATGGCGGAATGGAATGGAGTTCGTTGATCAGTTTTGGTAAAGTTTTATGCAAGGAATATTCTTGCCAAGTTCCATAAACGTTGCCCTTATGGTTTCAGAGGAGATGTTATTTGATACCAATGTGAACGACGGCCGGACGGCGGACATCGAAACATCTTTTAAATTGATACCACCGATAACACGAACCTAGATAAGTATGCTTGGCCATAAAAGTGGTATGACGATGGATTTGATACATATACTTTTTAGTATATTACTAAACACTATAAAGGCAACAAAACAAATTCTTCTCGCAAATCCCTAACCATATAGCATAGCAGGTGAAAAACATTTGCAATTTGTCTCCTGATTTCGTTGGAAAGCGGTAATCTATTTGATGCGTGTAAAAGGTCGCACGTTCACCTGTTTTTGCCACGAACAAGAATTCACAAGTTTAAAGACCACAATGGAAATAAAATATTATATTTATCTCTTTTTTGTGTAATCCTTTACGTTATAATGGGACTGACATGGCATCATTATATACGTACGTGCTGTTTTATTGTTGTTTGCATGTATGTTTTGATATGTTGCAATGAAATTGTACACTGAATGCAAAAATCCACCCATACATCTGAAATATGCGAACATATTACAAGGATTTGAGATTCAAAAACAAAGATAATTCGGTTATTCTTTATTGGAAATTCCTTGTTAAAACTTAACACTCAAATAATGACATGACATAGCATAAACTTTATTTGGCACAAAATTGCTGCTGCATATCTATAGCAAATTGATGTACACAATCATGTAAAAAGAGTGTTAAACTGTAAACAACTATTACAAAATAATTTGTCTTCAGAAAACAGTAGATATGAAAGTGCAGAGGCATTTTTCGGTAAATAGAATTCCCCGCATTAAAATGCCTAAGTCGAGTCACACCTACCGAGCATAGATACAAGTACTTCTTAGGCTATTGTAATGTAAGTGAACAGTTTTGAGTAATTTATGTACAATGGATGCTACTAAGTTAGAACTGTTCACTGAACACAATGATCACTGAACAGTATACAAAGACCTTTGTTCAGTGAGGTCAATGAGCATTGTTTACAAAATAGCATTCAATGAGTCATGTTTAGTGAACACCGCTAAGTGAGTTCTGTTCACTGAGTTGTAGCAAACAGTTCTCAATCAAACGTGCGACTTATTGCATATTGTTCAATGTTCTATGATCACGAGAGTATGTTATCATTATGTTAACTCAATATGCACTTCACAACGGTTGAGCCACGTTCACCCAAAACAGTACTCAGTGAGCTATGGCTTTTGCATGTTTATATTCAATTAGAATAAAACTACTAGACAGATTCATATATATTTTGGTTATAACTATGGTCAGGTTCATTGTCTTTTCTAAAACCATGACGGTAATATCAGTATAAAATGCAAAACAACTCGTAAGCACTATTGTGTCCTTCAGACCGGTATCTCAGGTCGCCCCTCAAATATTTCATTAATCAAAGATTTCAATCAGAATAGCAAAAAGTCCTGAAAACTTCGTTTTCATTGGTATAACAGGCGGTGTAATACCAAAAACTCTATTTCAAATTTCATCCGAAGTTAAGTGTAAATTTTAGCTCCCCCAAAAAAATATCTTTTTAATGTACTTCAAATACTATGCTTGCATTAAGTCTTTCTACACTAAATCTATGACATTGATAAGGTCTTTGAACAGTGGAATGTCTTTTTAATCCGCATTTAATACGATATGTTGGTTTACGAGTTTAAGAAGTGCAAGATCTACTATAAATGGACTTATAACCAAACGTTTACTTTATAAGTTTGATTTGATTTCGTAGTCTGTTTTAATCCCCACAATAAATCATTTTAACCTCGTCGCGTAAAAATCGACATTGTTGTCTATAATCAGATCATTTTAAGTGTATGGAAAGCTCGTGTTTGTCATTATAGTAAATTTTCTCATGACGCGGTCCATTTCCTTGTAACTTCGGCATACCGTGCAGTCTTGGAGGAATACATAATACAGCAGTACATACATATGTATATTTTTATACAAAATGTTAAAACACAGTCAGGACTTAACAAAGTAGTTATTCTAGAATATAATATATATTCCATTACATATTGTAAGTATACGCTCTTATATTGCCTCAATTTAACATATCTGATAGATGCATTACATGTGATTTTTATAACTGAATTTTTTGTCTTTCTATCTTACGTAGTCCTATCTAGCTTGACTAGTGTATTAATTTGAAACAATTACTGTAACTTTGAAGGGAATAAGTAAAATAGAAGTAATAAACGAATACGTAATTCAAATTTCATCATGGTACTGGGGGGCCTCGCGTGTTATCTCAACTAGGGTGTTAAACAGACACTGATTTCCATCCACAAAGTTTAAGTAACTATTTGACCAGAAATCTCACTATTTATTGTGCGTCCTGAAAGCATGCTTGCATTGTCGGGGAAAAGTAGAAAGGACAGACGGAGTGCATTTTCTGAGGCACAGCAAAAAAAATTCACAAGTTAAACCTTTCATCTGATACTTCATTAAGTGTTGAATGATCGATACAGTTAACATAATTTAAAAGCATCATCGCTATTAAAAACTATTTAAACTATCTGTCCGGAACATGGTACAGTTGATCTAGCTTGGTAACCCTACAGCCGGGCCTCAAATGTGATTTTGATGGGTACAAGTTAGGTTTGTTTCGGAGAAGAAGTAACTTTCTACGGTAAAATTGTGCTAAAACAAAAATTTTCAGGATCGAAAAAGTCTGAAAAGGTCCGTTTTAGGACTCTAGCCAGTATATGATTATTATGAATGACCTCTCTGCTATATAAGATATTATACTGCAAATAAAAGACTTGCAGTTAAGTTAGATAGATAATAGAATATATACTTCTATTTCCTTCATTAATTGAGAGCCCAACAGTCAACATAGCTACGAATACATACTTATATACAAATTACAGCAATAGAAAACCTTTTCAGATAAATATTTATAAATAATTAAAACTAATGCGCATTTCATTATGTATGATTTTTCATTGTTATCCAGGTTTCAGCTGTTCACAGGATGTCGTTTACACAGAATAGCACATCCACAGTCATCGCCGCATTTACGACCGGAAGTTTGATATCCAACCATTCCAATTGGACACATTCATGGGATAATCAGTCCAGTCCAAGACCCAAAACGGATCCATTAACTTCTTTTACTGTGCCGGCTACAATGTTTGCAGCCGGAGTAATTGGAAATATATTAGCAATTATAGTTCTTGCACGGTCACAAAAGGAACACAAACGAACTGTGTTTTATAAACTTGTAGGTGCGCTTGCTTGCACGGATTTATTAGGTACATGCGCCACTTCGCCAGTCACTCTGGCGGTATATGCCAATCATTTCAAATGGATCGGTGGGATGCCTCTCTGTAACTATGAATCCTTTATGCTAATTTTCGCAAGTTGTTCAACGATTTTCATAATATGCACTATGGCGGTGGATCGTTTTGTTTCCATTTGTCATCCCTTTCTATACGACAAGCACATGACCAGTGGTAGAATGAAAAAAGGCATCATGGCAGTCTGGACGTTTGCTTTTGTGATGGGCTGCTTGCCAATAATTGGCCTCGGAGAAAATGTTATACAGTTTCCGGGAACGTGGTGTTTCTTTACGTTCACTAGCAGAGTGATAAAGAACAAAATATTTGCATACTTTTATGCGATCATAGGGCTGCTTGGTATAATCGTGACCGCCCTGTCTAACTTCTTTGTAATCAGTGTTTTAGTGAAGATGTATCGACGTGCAGCGAAATTGAACGTCTGTAGCGCGTGCACACAAAGAACCGATAGGGAAACACAGATGATGGTTCTCATGATCGGAATTGTCATCATTTTTGCTACATGCTGGTGCCCATTTTTGGTAAGATAAACTTTTGCTACCTATTAAGTCGAAACTTACTGTATTTTGGACCTGCTGTTAAACTTTTGAAACTGTAAGAAAGAGGAAAGAAAGAAAAAAAGTAGGATGAAAAAGTATGCTGCTTAAATTGTGTGAAGGTAACATTCAAACAATTAAATTTTATTTCAGGTTCGAATCATAGTCAACCAGATGTATCACGAGCAAGTGAATGTAAAGGCCGATTTGATGGCGCTGCGGCTTGCGTCCCTTAACCAAATATTAGACCCTTGGATTTACATCCTGTTCAGGAAAGAAATGTTTGCAAAAGCGCTCAAGTGTATTAGAAGTGTCACAGGTAAATTCAGTATGAAAGGAGAAAATACAAGAAAAACCTCTAACACAACTATCACAAAAAGCATGGAAAACAATTTTGATGAAAATGATGTGTTCTTAAGTGAAACTGGTGGTACTACTATCTCAAAAACACAGTTTAATGAGCGACCATCTTTGCAGAAACTAATGAGTCCACAAAACCCGCAATGTTTCGGACTACAACACCCGGCATCTCTATTCTGTTTTTCAAACTTGCCAACGGCATTTGCTCTGTCGTTTGGCACTGAACGAGAAGCTGCAGACGTTGACAAGATAAAAACTGAGCCTGTATAAGATTTAATATACATGTATATTGATAAATACAAATGTATATCAATATTTTAAATTGTTCACAAAGATTGTGTTCATTGTTTTACAGGAACGTTATACACGTATTTACATGGTGTTAGGTGATGAAAGCAATACAAAGGTATGAAGGCCTTCGTGTACCAGCTCAGTTCCATATTTACTAACTTGCATTTCAATTTGTTTCTGATGAAAAATTTGAGAAACAGGAAAAACGTGTGTGAAGTGTACACGGAAATACAATTAAGAAACTTGTCAGTTCGACTGTGTTTTATTTGAATTGCCTACAATTGCATTCAGTCTTGTTTTGAGCACCTAGAGCATTAGAACTGAACATATACCTTCATATTATGATCCGCTTATTGAGCGATTACAACAAATAAAATTTATCCCTTTACAAAGTCATGCTTATGAAATGCTACAATTTGATGTAATGTGTTTCTGATTATGGCAATACACACTGAAGATAGACATACAGTTTCAAAGTTATATGTTTTGCCTTTAACCTTTCTATTTTTACCAATTTCGTTTTTTTTTAATTTTATGCATGCTTACGTGTTTCACTCGATGGCAAAAAAGTTCTTTTATCTTATATAATATATAGATTAAATATTGTATGGATTTAAAGTTTAAAGTTTAAACGGTTACATAGTCGCGGTCAATTAAACTGAACTCGTACTTGAACTTAAAAGTTTTGAGATATTTTAATATTGAAAATAACTATTTTCATTTCTATTATATATATTTTTACCAACAACGTGATTTCAATTCTACAACTAATCCGTGGGTAATAGCCTGACTGTCACACGCAGACATTTAACTTGTAAAATATAGAAGGTTGGCGCCAAGGCACTCAGTAAGTGCGTAAAAAAATGAATTTTGCATATCGCTAGCTCAAACTCGTTTATATAGAAAGTCAGCTTACATGGAAGAGGTTCCATAAATTTTCCATCTTTTAGTATGTAATTTGACTAGCCAAGATCTAGAATCTCAAAAACTTCGCCGACAGACCAAAGTTACGGAGATTTATAGTCGCCATGAATACTAAGAGAACAATACTCAGTGTAAATATATAGTACTCACTGAGCAATGTTGACTGTGAATAGCACTAATAAATAATTCTGGACATTGCTAAATGTGAGTAGTGAACGTTTAAAGTTCTCAGCGGGTGTAGTGCTCATTGGACAATGCTAACTGTGAGGTTTTACTCATAGAACAATGCTCATTTTGAGTATTACTCACTAAACACAGCTCACTGTGAGTAGTACGTACTCACTAAACAGTGCTCATTTTGAGTAGCACTCACTAAACACAGCTCACTGTGAGTAGTTCTCACTGTGAGAAACACCCACTCAACAATGCTCATTTTGGGTAGTTCTCACTGAACAATACTCACTCTGAGCAGTACTAATTGAACAATTTTCATTGTGAGTAGTTCAAACTGTGAGTAGTTCTCACTGAACACTGCTCAATATGAGAAGTGCACACTGAATTATGATCGCTCTGACTAGAACTTATCGGACAAAGCTCATTGTGAGAAGTTCTCATTGTGATCTGTTCTCACTGAACTGTACTCACTCTGATTAGTACTTATTGAACAATACGCACTGTGAGTAGTACTCTCTGAACAGTTCTAACTTTGAGTAGTGCTCACTGAACAGTACTCACTGCGAGCTGTGCTCACTGAACAATGCTCACTGTGAGTAGTGCTCACTGAACAGTACTCACTGTGAGTAGTGCTCAATAAACAAAGCTCCCTGTGTGTAGTACTCATTGAAAATAAAAATGGCGTCGTGAAATAGGGAGAATTGAATTACAAATCATTTTATGTTTCGAAAAATAAATTTTGGAAAGATGAGACAGTTATGTGACCGTTCGACCACATACACGCATTACAATGGAAACCTAGGTGGAAATTTGCAAACTGGTTCACAAGTTAATTTTTACATATTTTACATTGAAACTATTATTCTGTATTAATTCTGTATATATATACATGTATATATAACATTTCAAACAGTAAATATTAGCTTTGTTTCCCGAAGTGACGCTTAAAAGTAGACAGTTACCACATCTGTCTGTCTGTTTCTTCGTACGTCTGTATGTATAACTAGACTAAAAAATTTCAGGCATTGATTTCAAGGTCAAGAGCAAGGGAGGTACTGACTGTAGGCCGTTTGATGCTGACAGGAGCAGGAGTGGTTGTGACTGACAGTTTATAAAATCAGACTTCGGTATGTTCCACTGTCCGGTATTTAACCGAAACCATCGTGTCATATGAAAATATGTGTCCAGAATGCTTTATCATAAAATACATGCTTATTATCATTGAAAATATCCATGAACGCTGAACTGTTATATCAAATATATAATATATATGTCATGGAAAGTATTCAAATGTTGAAAGACGTAAACTTGGTCATAATATTATTCCACGCTAGTTTCAATGATTGTGATATAGGGAGCAAGTATGAATAATATTTCTTTTCATTCTAACGTAGTTATTTCCCTTAGATCAAAGCGCTATTATTTTTCAATAATTGTGTAAAAATGCTCTCTTGCAACTCTGTTTCGTGGAGAAACGACTTGAATACGAAAGGAAGGCGCATGTCAACATTGTTTTAGAGTAAACAGTGATTTTGTGACTTTATTGTACGATACAGTTCAGTGAGTGTCGAATGTGCGACCGTGACTGTAAATGGTGGACAGTAACGGCCGAATGTGGAACTGTTGCGGATAACACATAACGAAGTGAGAAAAAAGATGTTGGGAAAGAGGTGGTTTTCTGTAGATTTCACATTTTTCTATCTGACAACAGCCTCGCTTTTGCGTTACTTGAAATTTCTTTGTATATATTCCCAGATAAGGTAATGTATTTCTTTCACAGAACGAGCGGCGGTGTAGAGGTTTAGGTGTCTACCGCTCATCCCAGAGGTTGCGGGTTCGAGCCCCACTGGGGTCACGACCGTATCTCTTTATATGACACCATAACTGGTTTTTCCAGGAAGCGGACTCGAGAGTGACTCGATAAGCTGTAAGAAGCTTACAGCTTTTCGAGTCACTCTCGAGTCTCGCTTCACAATCGAGCTAAAATAAATTAGCATAAACTAAAAATAAATTAGTATAAGCTAAAGTGCACATAAACATTGAAGTTCTTTCCGTCGAAGACATGTAGTTGTATTAAGCAAGCAAAATATTTGCAAATGGGTTTACAAAACTTTCTTATGGTAAGAGTATGAGCAAAATGAACCATTCTGCAAAAATACCTTGATTTAAATATTTGTTACAACCACACGCTTATCTATACATTGTAAAATAATGTGAACCTTGAGAAGCCAGAAATGTGTTTACCATATGTGATTGTCGTGAGTGCATGGTATTTCTCGGCGCACCCGTATTAAGCCATATTAAGCCCGCTTATAGCTGGAACTTTTCAACCGTCAATGAAATATAACATTATTTGAAATGAAAAAAATACACTGTAAGGCACCTTTCAATTGGATAATAACGAATGAAAAAGGTCAATAAAATACTGATTTTCAGTCTTTCTTGACTTGTTTTATAATCTTAGTACGTAAATAGTTCATACCTATCAACATAATATGTTGTGACAGTCAAGCTAATGTTAATTATAGAATTATGAAATAGGGCCTGTTAGCTCAGCCGGGAGAGCAATCGCTCTTACAGCCTTGTAAGCGAAGAGACCTGGGTTTGCGTCCCGGCCACGAACCTGTGACATTTGGCGACTTCTGTTTACATAGAAATTAAACTTATCCTATAAAATTAAATTTAGCTACCAATCGCTTTCATAAATTGACCGACCATCTTTAAAGTTACTTGTTTATACAGCATGTCCAGCATTGTAATTGTCGTCTCGACTATTGTTGCGTAAAGTAGAACAGGAAAAATAACATGTTGAATGTCAAAATTGTGTTTGTCAAATGTTAATGATTACAATGTATAATCAGTACATGTAACAAACATTTTGTATGCTATACACATGATTAAACTTGTTCCATGACAATAGATACCTCGTACCACCACAACCACGACCGGTAAATAGTAGAGGAATGATATACTGTAACTTGCATTATTTTCGCGGGATTTTGACAGCAGACACTCTTATTCGCGAATTAAATTGTCGCGAAAGGGGAATAATTTAATTATAAAATTTAAAATGTGTATAACAAATCTTTTGAAGTGAATGAAACATAAGTTATTTGTTCTCCTCGGTGTTTGTCGTTTTATTCGGATAACATGGAAACGCATTTCAACATTTTTGCTCTATACAATCATGAATCTTTTTCACTCGGAAAGCAGACGTCGCTGACCAACTTCTTTCGCTGAAAACCACGATAATTGCTAAGGCGAACGTGTGAGTTACTCCTCATGTACTATTGTTGAACAATAAATGAGTAAACTGTCTCGTAAATAATTATCATTTGTCATTTCCATCTTCTTTTTCTAATCATAATTTGATTGGTCATATCCGTGTAAGAACAATTATAGCTGTGAACAAAGTTGCAGTTCTGTCTTTGATGTATTGTCACCTGTCTAAAAATTATTATCAAAAACATAAAAAAATATAAGTCAATTGTTTAATGATCAATGTATGTCATTTTCTTTCTTTATCTCTGGTCCTTCTGCCATGCGTTGATCACATTTAGCAACAACTCAGAATAAATATTGTTTTAAAAATCAATTGTATCTGTATTTCCCCATTGCTCTCAAAGTCTGTGCAGGTTACCTGTTCATAGAGACACATACAATTATAAAAACAAAGAAAATTCTACACCACCTGTTTCCAGGCTAAAAATAGCTGCTCAGAGTTTGAGATGCCCTCAGAATTCAAAGCCGTAGGATCATCACTGTGTTTATTCTGAAGAACAACAAAGTGATATGAATAAAATGAGTACTCATTTGTACAAAGGGAATAGCGAAAACATATAAATGTACGTCACTTCGTTGACAAACGTCATGTATATAAGCTGCTACGTCTTCGCGCAGTGCTCTAAAGTGCTTTTATTCTAAATACATGTAGTAATTGAACAGCGACACAGGAAAATGGGCCTTCGGACTAAATACTCGGAAACTAGCTTTGTTACATATTTGAACAAACAATATTTCAATATCAATATTGGAAAATTTCAGTTACCTTTGTCCAGTACATAGAAAACTATAACATTTTGAAAAAGTATACTTAAGGTGTCATTGTTCACTCTAAAAATGATGTCACATACCACAATTTGATGTCAAAACTCACTTCTATTTACATGGGCAGTAAACTATTCCAGTAATCATTTCCTAACAGCATTATTTACTATTGGTTGCAACATTATATACGCTTTCAATATATATCATATCTGGTGAACTATATTATGTCTTCTTTCCACGGTATGCCTTTTTCATGAGGTATAGTCAAAATATAAAAAAGAATCATTCCAAATCGCTGTTGCCATAGTAATGGTCTTAAAGGATTTTGAAGCAAATAGCATGTTTCTGTTTTCTGAAAAATATAGTGGCTATCATATTTTTGCCTGGGGACTGAAAGTCCCGTAGGCCTAAGTTGGCATACCACATTTGATTTGATTTGAAGCAAATTTTATAAAGGTCCGTCCATAAGAGCAAATATGTTAGCTTGAATTTGTGGATGAGACCTACATACCACATTTTAAACACTGCAGACAATTTAACTGTGTTGTGTGCGAATAACAACTGTAAACATGCGCTATGCGAAAGTAGTGCAAGACAGACCAGATCAATCTTCTGTTTGAATGTCGCATATGATAAGAACATATTACAAATAAAAAGAGTACATACAACTTCAAACGATTGCAGAAAAGTAAATAGCTTACGGGCTGCATTACACATTTTTTTCCGTTTTAGAAATTAATGCGCTGTTAGCTGATTACGGAAGATAATCATATGCATATCACGGAAAAGTACGGATATTTACGGAAATTTACGGAAACGTACGGAGCTCGATATAAGAGTTTGTAGTTTGATTTTCAAATTTCCGATGTTATTTCATGGACAACTTTGTTATTTAACGATTACATATATATTTACCTAAAAATAAATTTCTCTAAAAAAAAGATATAATTTTCGTACATTCCCGAGAAGGAACTCACGTGATCAAAATCACCCGCCATTTGTCGAGGACGCTGCATGTCAAGGCCCAGTGAACGGTTTCACCGATTACAACTACAAGGTAACCCAGAATCATTTTTGGTTTACTCTGTTATACATATTGTACAATACTGTATTTATATTTCATTGCTGGTATTGCTTTGTTTATTTCTGTTTCAAGGTCTTGTCCTTGGTACACAATAATTTTCGATCCACATCATCAGATCATATCGCTTGAAGTTGTACAAAGCGCAGATCGAATTATTTTTATTGGCTTAAGTAATTTATAATGTTGACTATGTGATTATTTTTCATTTAACGTACGTTTTATAATAAAACAAACTTCCCTGCCACCCATATATTTGTGAAGCATTCATTCTGTGTCATATATTGAATTCGTCCTGTGCACATTGCGACCCGCGCTTTAGGTAAGGTTCAGCGCAAAACACGTAGGTCAAAAGTTGTTTTTCGGGGAGTTAACCTATAGCCCCCAGGCCTTCAGCGCTCACAGCGCTTTGATTATCAATGGTTTTGCATTTAAAAAGGGTGACAAAAATGTAAGTTTTATGGTACTTTTATCAATTATTGTCGAAAAATGTAAAAAATGTCCGAAGGTACATTTTCACGCGTCGACAGTCGAATAGTGTTTGAAAATGTACTTAATACGATGTCAATACACTGACGTAACTCATGCTAACCTGGCATAATGTAAAATACACTACACTTCTGTTTGAAAGTATCAGCTTACATAGTGCTATTTCAGAAACATAAATACATACAGTTTATATATTATCAATTTGTTCATTATAAAAAAGTCTGATTCCTATGGTAAATTTTTGTGTTGGAATTATATACAAGATGTGAAACCAACGAAATATCTGAAAATAGCGTTGCGTAATATGTAACATGAAAATCTATTTTCCTTAATATTTGTAAATGATATTCAGAAACAACTTGTATTTTCGACCGGAAAAAGACCCTATGGAGTACAGGAAATGACATCCAGACCGGAAAAAAAACAATATTTAAAAAGGATATTCAGTAATGCTAATGTAAGGATTAATCGAAATAGCATAAGACCTTTAAAATAACGTTCCGAAAACATAAACACGGAGATGGTATGTACTTTAATCTATTTCAATTTAATGTTAAACGGTATGCAATTTATAATATGTAATACATGTAGTATATTTGTCTTCTAAGCGTAAACTTAAATGTGTAGAATTTGCCTGTAAAGTTTTTATTTTATCACTGAAATTTCGTGTGGAGAAAAAATGTCCCGCTAAATAAAAATGTGCGCCAGAAATCGTAATTTTAGTTTTCATAGTATTTGAAACGTACGAAATAGGTAAGATATTGACTAATGTATGAAATGGCATAAAATCATTGTTTCGAAAATAAAGCAATGTAAATTTGAAGAAAACCGCAATACAAAGAGGAATATCGTTGTGGAGAAAAATGTCCCGCCCTCTCATTTTGACGCTCATAACGTCATCCGTGATATACAGGTTTGGTATCAGAAACTCTCTTGATAAACGCCAGGGTACAAGAAAAGCACGACAAACACAGGGGACTGTGGTCAGCTAGTACAAACAGGCTCTCTAAGACCAGGTGAAAAAATTAAAAGCATCAGCTCCCCACAATGAGCGGTGTAATTCTGGGAAATGGTTGAACCAAGGAACGACTGCGTTTACTTGACTGACTCACTGCGTAGAAGAATCCTTAAGTAAATGTATTGCCTCAAACACTCATTTTTAGTTTAAGATTTTCAAAATATTTCAGGTACTTTTGTATGATAAATAACAAGAAAGTACACACGTATATAGAATACACCTACGACATAATGGTTAGAGTCCAATTTAGATTTTATACAAAAATACAATTTGACTTTTATATTGAAACAAATATGGTAACTATTATCAGACAGAAATTGCGTCTTTGAAAAAAATGATGAGTACACAACTATTGATTCTTTGAGTTTTAACGTTATCAAAAACACAGTTTTAATTTGACGTTCGAATCGCGATTTTGACGTTTACTTACGTCTTTATGTCGGGTTAGCATGCTCGAGGTGACTGCAATCAAGGTATGACCAAGATTGTCGATGTCCATATCACCGTTATTAAAACACCGATATACGATTTCATCAATGTCTCCATTTTGTCGGTACTTTCTCTCTTCAAAATTGCCTAACAAGAAACACAGCAATGTTTTCAATGGCGCCTGTAGATATTCAAGAATTTACCAAAACTCTTATTCAACCGAATATCTTAGCATGTCTTAATGGCACTCTGGTATGGAAGTGGCATGTGACCATTATTCTATACAGAACAAATGGTAAACTATACAACGTATGCTAAAATGTAAAATACAATGTATCTGTATTTGATTGAATCATTCAAACAGAATATTTAACCCAATCTAAAATAATGGAGGGACAAACGATACTGTATTTCACATTTATTAGAGCTTCATTGTTTATCGACCTCTCTTTTAATTCCAAAAAAAATAAATTTATGGGATGTGTAGTCAATGTTAAAGTTATGTAACTGCTATCAGATGTTGTTATTTAAAATCTAATTTACTAAAAGCTTTTAAGTTACAGTAATTTGAGGAACACAGATCTTGTTTTTGAAAATTTCTGGTACTGTCCAATATGAAAGACGGACAAGTATAACAGATTGAGAGTTTAATTGTTGTATCTTTTTTCGAAAACAGACTGTCTGCTGTCGTATAAAATTGAAGAAAAAAACGTCTGCTTTAAAATACATTGCATATTGCCTTTATTACTCAAAGCTGAAATTAGTTCCACATGTACTGTTACTGGTGTCTTTGTTTTATCATAGAATTCCTTTCCCTTTCATAGATTGTATGCAAAGAATTATGTAAAAAGTAGAAATGGGTGGTAAAGAGAATTCTTTAGTTGTTGTTCGTGTAAGAAATAACATAATTCGTCTTCCTTGAGTATTGATTTCAAGTTTATTTTCACATATAACGTATTGAAATCTTCTGTTAGGCACGAAGTTGTCCCAAGAAAATCAAAAATTGAATTAATGTTTAACTTTCACGGATTATACCTGGAGCGATTGTTTTCAGTAATAGTCCCCGAGGAATAAGCATGGTAAAATGTTCATGATTTTCACTTCACAAGCAAATACTTACGCCTACGCACACAAAGTAATCCTTAAAGTAATTCGAGCCATTTATTATTTAATTAATATAGCCACGACACCACTTTTACATGTTGTTTGATAAATATTGATGTGTTAAAAAAATGTGTGCCAATTAAACATTGAAATAACATTATTTAAAGCAAATGTTCCTGTGCGTGATCAAACCCGCCACGCATATTTGCAAGTCCTTTGAAGTCATAACCAATTTATATACTGGTCACAAAATCTCGTAAAAACTATTACAACAACAACTGTCCGTTTTTATCTGTCTTTTTAGTTTTAAATCGGCCATAGTAAATAATGTTAAGTATTGTTTCTTAGTGAGTACTCATGCAGGGAGTTATGTTCCGTGAGTATATCTCAGTGAGTACTGTTTCCAAAACGAATACTTATTCAGTGAGTTATGTACAGTGAGTATATCTCAGTGAGTAATGTTTCCAAGCGAATACTTATTCAGTGAGTTATGTACATTGAGTATATCTCAGTAAGTACTGTTTCCAAGCTAATACTTATTCAGAGTTATGTACATTGAGTATATCTCAGTGAGTACTGTTTCCAAGCTAATACTTATTCAGGTGGTTATGTTTAGTGGGTATATCTCAGTGAATACTGTTTCCTTGCGAGTACTCATACAGGTGGTTATGTTTAGTTGGTATATCTCCGTGATTACTGTTTTAAGTGAGTACTCATTCAGGTGGTTATGTTCAGTTGGTATATATCAGTGAATACTGTTTCAAAGCTAATACTCATTCAGGTGGTTATGTTCAGTTGGTACATCTCAGTGAATACTGTTTTAAGTGAATACTCATTCAGGTGGTTATGTTCAGTTGGTATATCTCAGTGAATACTGTTTCAAAGCTAATACTCATTCAGGTGGTTATGTTTAGTTGGTATATCTCCGTGATTACTGTTTTAAGTGAGTACTCATTCAGGTGGTTATGTTCAGTTGGTATATCTCAGTGAGTACTGTTTCAAAGCTAATACTCATTCAGGTGGTTATGTTCAGTTGGTATATCTCAGTGAATACTGTTTTAAGTGAATACTCATTCAGGTGGTTATGTTCAGTTGGTATATCTCAGTGAGTACTGTTTCAAAGCTAATACTCATTCAGGTGGTTATGTTCAGTTGGTATATCTCAGTGAATACTGTTTTAAGTGAGTACTCATTCAGGTGGTTATGTTCAGTTGGTATATCTCAGTGAATATTGTTTTAAGTGAATACTCATTCAGGTGGTTATGTTCAGTTGGTATATCTCAGTGAATACTGTTTTTAGTGAGTTCTCATTCAGGTGGTTATGTTCAGTCGGTATATCTCAGTGAGTACTGTTTCAAAGCTAATACTCACTCAGGTGGTTATGTTCAGTCGGTATATCTCAGTGAACACTTTTTATAGTGAGTACTCATTCAGGTGGTTATGTTCAGTCGGTATATCTCAGTGAACACTTTTTATAGTGAGTACTCATTCAGGTGGTTATGTTCAGTCGGTATATCTCAGTGAACACTTTTTATAGTGAGTACTCATTCAGGTGGTTATGTTCAGTCGGTATATCTCAGTGAACACTTTTTATAGTGAGTACTCATTCAGGTGGTTATGTTCAGTCGGTATATCTCAGTGAACACTTTTTATAGTGAGTACTCATTCAGGTGGTTATGTTCAGTCGGTATATCTCAGTGAATGCTATCTACTATAAAGGACAACAAAGCAAATGTGCCATTATAAAAAATAGAAAATCTACATAGAGCACTGCTTACTCAAAATATTCTCTACCAGTAAAACTATCCCAATATTTCTTCTTTTTGTTGGAAACCGGAACTATTGTAATAAATGTGTTTATATTTTTCATAACCCCATGTTGTATTGTTAAATACCTGGGTGAAATAAAAGATATGTTCTGTTCTGTTCTGTTCTGTTCTGTCTTGCTTACTCAAATTATTAAGTCATTTCTCGGAGGCTACACCTTCTCGAATTCGCGTAAGCATTCTCGCAAACATTATTCTATGTATTATTTAAACGTGTCATACAAACATGTTTATTTGTTTTACAATACTCATTGAACACTACTCACTCAGTTCTGTTCAGTGATTACTTACAAATCAATACTTTGACACTTATACACAAGTCAATATTATTATTCAACTTTACAATATAACACACTGTATTAGATCAATTGCGCACATGATATGAAACAGGTAGAGCTAATACAAAGCATAACTGAGCCAATATGAGAAAAGCAGGGCCAATACGAGAAAGCAGGGCCAATATGGAATTCAAGCATTCTGATTGGTTTAAAAGAGAGGGCCAATACGGAGAAGTCACTTCCGTTAGATTTTTTTAAACGACGCCATTTTGTTTCAGTTGATATGCAGACTTTTTTTAGACTCCTGCTGATGTCCTATTTTACTAAGTTAAATAAAAGTAACACTGTTATTGTTACAAGAGCATTTATTTCTCACTTACCGGAAAGAAAAATCTCTATTTTTAGCAGTGATGGAAAATCTTATCTCACATAGGGTTATCGAAAAATGACTGTAAAATTTTTATTTTTGAATTCTAATATGCCTACGGTATATTTCTATAGCAATGAGGCATAATAGATAAAGCACTCGGAAAAGTAGGCGGAGTTTCGGACATGCGGAATGTGCCTGCGAATAATTCACTGGGCTTCGCCCTCGTGAATTATTCCGCCAGGCACATCACCTCCGGGAAATGCTTCAATTTCGATAAAGCACTCCAAGCCATAGATTATTTCTTAAATAAACATAGGGTTATTGGTATTCATTTTCTTAGTTAGATCATTTTCTATCCATCTACAGCAGTTTTGAATTAAGATTCGAGAAAAAGTTGATTTTCATCTTTTCATCCCCATCCTGTACTTGCACTTATTTCTCCTTTCTTGTGTGAAAATACGATTTAAACGATGAGAAAATAAATATACCATGTCCATTGAGTTGTGGATAAGGAAATCCCACCCTCGGGTTGAGATACGTCCAAATAAAACTCAGCAGAGCCTTGATTTTGGACATATCTCAACCCTCGGGTAGAATTTCCTTATCCATAACTCATGAACATGTTAGATTCACTTTAAAATATTCTTGTTTTTTTAGCCAATATTGTAAAGTTGAATAATAAAATTATCAGGGCAGTGACCACCCTCGGACAAATAACAAGGCCAATATGAAATCACTTGATTAATAACATTATAGTATTGTCCGCAGCAATGCAATATACTGATGTTAAACACGTCAAGCGTGTTTTAATGTAGCGGTATTTGCATAGATACTTGTAAATTCTTGCAACTATATCTCACTGTGTTCTACTGTTTATAACCTTGACTTGCTGGTGGCAAGTGATTTTGTCTTTGTGACCAGTGCAGATCATGATCAGCCTACACATCCATACAGTCTGATCATTATATGCACTGTGAACAATTAATGGAACAGTCTAAATTGAAAAACGGACAGGTCCATTTCAGAAAGTGTGCTTGGTTAGGGTATATATCATTAGTAACCAGGGGGATAAACAAAATTATAAAATTTCTCCTGGTGACTTTAGAAATTTGCACACAATTACTTTTCCTTAGAATAATTCTCTGGTGAACAGAGATAACATTAATCTTGCTCTGATAGAGCATTTAAATACGAATGAATCATCTCGACATTTCAAATTCAATTTGAATAATAGACCGAAAAACTATTCCCTGTTTTAGGAGACGCTATACACGTAGTAACGGAATCATTGCTGATTTTAATCGATGTGTCTGCGAGATTGGACGTAGAAAAACCATTTATCTCTTACATACAAAAACTAAACGTACTGGAAAGTAGGACCGCTATCACAATTTTGTAAATGTTGGCCATTTTATTCAGTTTGATAATAAATAAAACAGTTACCATTAGGCCAAAAGAAAAAAATAGCTTGTTTCTGCTAACCCGGCCGACCCTATTTTTTTGCCCCGACCCTAAGACTTTTTATTGACCAAAAAAAAAAATTTTTTTTTTTTTTAATTGACTAATTTTCAGTTCTAATTCGTCCATTTCATTTCTTTGTCACCATTTCGCTCTTTAACGCGGAGTATTGAGAACGATGGCTTTGAGGTATGACTACACTAAATCTTTTTCCATAGTCTTACTGTACAACATTTAAGCAAGGTCCGTATACCAACATATTTGTTGAGAACTTACACTCCTGTAAACCTGTAGAACCACTTTAGTTACATCCAAAAATGCCCTTTTTTATATGCATAATGTACTACTTTATAGTCAAAATTTAAGCTTTTAGAACATCACCCTCTCGTCTGTAGGATTTTTGTTTACATTCTGTTAAAAATTCATTATTTTCAGATAGCAATAGGACACCGTAATATCAATCTAAAAATTCTTAAACTATTTTTTTCAAGATTTCCTATGCATTCAGCTTCAAAAAAAACAAACTTTACCTACCCATCTACCCTGTTTTTTTCTGAGCCGTTAGCAGTAACAAGTTTTTTTTCTTTGGCCTTAGTCTACATTGTCTACCTTTGTGGCCGATGCAGTCTGATCGCTACACACTCAGTATCTTTTTTTTAAATTTATGGCAGTGCTGAAAATGAGATTTATAAATCAAGAAAATATAAACTCATAATAACGAGATGTTTACACTTAATTCACCTGCAACGTTTATGTATTTTCTTTCACACAATGTACCAAGACGCTTTAATAAACTATTCATTATGAGTAAGAAAGCAAACTAAATGAAAGAACATTATATTGTCGATGACGCAGACCTAAGTCTCATGTCATTTTTTATCCCTGGGAAGTCACGGTCACTTGATTCCAGGCAGATTACTTTTTACAGTCATTACACCAGCAGATTACTCTTTTACAGTCGTTACACCAGTCGATTACTTTTTACAGTCATTACACCAGTAGATTACTTTTTACAGTCATTACACCTGTAGATTACTAGTATCTCTTTTGCAGGAGGATGCACCGTGATATGATTTGTAAACAAAACTGAATGAAGGTTTGAAATTCTTATCGAGGTTTCAGGACATTAAAATAATTCTTGCTTGTAGAGCCAAGTGAAGCTCATCTTTTTATTGTCAGATGCATAATAGGACATTACGGCTCCAACAATGTTTTATCTTGAATCTTTTGAGCGGGGAACCTTCATCAACTTGCAATCCCCAGACATAGTCCTGATATAACAAATAGTTCGTACAAGAACATTACTTCTTATCCATCGTCTAAACGACTAATTCAGTTTAAACGACGCTGCTTGAGATAATTTCTATATCAGACGGACAAGATATAAGGCGAGTTATTACACGTTGTCTCGTGTCACTTTATCTCGTAACAATGGCATTTATCTAATAATAGTGTGACTTTATCACATTATATTGCAAGTTTATCTTATAATAGTGCGAGTTTTCTCGTAACAGTGCAACTTGATAAAAGTGTGACTTTATCTACGAGTTTATCTCGTAACAGTGCAACTTGATAAAAGTGTGACTTTATCTCCTTATATCAGAGTGAGCTTATCTGATAATAGTGTAAAGTGCAGCTTTATCACACAATAGTGTAACTTTATCTTATAACAGTGTGAGCTTATCTTAGAACAGTGTGAATTATCTAATAATAGCTTCATGTTTCAAGTTTATTGGTAATCAGAATATGAAATGCCTTTGGCCATATATACATACAATTATGGCGAAGACAAACAAATAAATGTAACTATCTACATCTTTATAATTATAGACCCCCATATCTCAGACCCATAAAACAAAGTTGGTACTACCATAGTATCAAACAATGATAACTTGGTTTTAACGTCAAATTTGACTTTGCAAATTAATGACATTAAATAATGATAAGCTTTTAGAGCTTGCTCGTGGAGAGCCTTTACAGCATAGGAGAGTGTATCCAATAATAGTGAGAGTTAATCTTATGCAAATGTAAATCTCACTTTTTGGTGTTACTTGATCTCATTATTTAAGTTTGGTAAGTAAAGAACGCAGTAAACGATCTGTTTGATATCTTTGTTAGCACACGACAGCCTCAGGATTGGTGATTCGTGGATTTAGCGCCGTGAGTATAAATTTTACACAACAATGCAAACTGTAAAACAGAACAGACATTACATGATATACTTTAAAAGTAACAATACAGTTATTTTTAAACTGGGTCCTTTGCTAAAAGTAATGATCGAAATTTCGATGCTGTACTAGGTACATGTGATGAAAAAAGTAAACATTGCAAAAATAATGTGAACACCAATTAACGCTCTATATCTTTTTATAGGTAACAGTTGTCACGTATAAAAATGAGAAAAAAACACTGTATAGGAAGTATTTAAACCTGCAATGTTTTTATAATTCAACTCCAAGTTTAATACAGTACCGTCTCCCTTGGTCTAGAGGTTGTGGCACTTGCATGCCTTGGGGATATGAATTCCGTGATTGGTGAGCCGTCAGATAGTTTAAAAATAATGGTTACCGTATGCATGCCTGGTATTAATGGGTAAGATTCGGGAGGTAAATGCTCTCAGAAAGAAGGTGTCTCATAAGTCAGAAATAGTGGCCGTTTTAGGGGTGACACTATAATACACAAGCACTACCTTTACATATCAATTTCAAAGGGAATATACATGCATGAGTTTTTTATATGAGTATGAAATATATGAGTTTTTCCAAAGGGAGTATAAGAGTTACATGATTCTAAGAGTTAAGCATTTGTATGCAGCATTAAATCAATATTTGGTATAAGCGATCTTCTTTGATGCCTTTGGGTATCTCAAACTTACCCAAACATATTAAAACGCAAACAGATAACGCTCGATGACATTTCGCTTGGAAAAGCTTCTCTGCTGTCTTGTTTATTCATTAATCATCGGTTGTTAAGAATTATTGAACCGTGGAAACATATCAGTCGTGACTACACGGGTCCTGTATCTTCAATTTTGATTCCACGATAGTGACCAAATTAGTCCGCGCACGGCAGGGAACCATTTACTTTCTGGGTAAAGCGTCTTAATGAACGGATCGATCATTAGTACTGAAGAGCTTGGAATCGATAGCATTTTATTGACGTACGATCTCGCACTGCGTGCAATTCCGTGGAATGGATGTAAAAATGCTATAACAACTTTTATCGTCCTACAGAAAATGTCGTTACTGAAACGACAATTATTGGCTGTAATTGGATTTTATAGACTGGATTAGAAAAAAAACGTGTTGTGCAAATAAATGATAAAAACGAGAGTTCCGCTGCAGTTTTATAGCCCTTAAGGTAATACATGTATGTATATTTTTTATTAAATTAAAAAAAAATGTCATCAGTGGTAGAAGATAGTATCAGTACATGTACATGTATTGGGTGTGCTTTAATCATGATTAATCTGTTCTTGGCAAAAAAAGAAATAAATGTTTTACTTCTGAAAAAATCACATCTATTTTTACTTTACGTACATTTTTCAAGTGGTTAAAAAGAAACTGACCACTTTTCCATCTATATCAATTTTAAAAATGATGACGTCAAATTATTTCTTTAAAAATTATTTATCTGTGTATTTGTTGTATCTATATATTCGTTTTTATGTTACTTTAATTGACGCTAAGTAGCGTGATCTCAAAAGAGTGAACTGCATTATTTATGCAGAGGTAGGTAACTTTTTTCTGTGGTTCCTACAAGTCATGAGTACAGACTACCTCTGGAAACCTTTAGATAGCTCACCACTCCAGTTAAAGAACGGTGACTGGTTTTTAGCTGTTTCTTTTTATAAAACGCAGATTCATATAGAATTATATTTGCACTGTAAATCTTCAGTGATTTATACAGCATGTTGCATTATTAATAAGTAACTTTGAATGTTTCACTACAAGCTGTAGTTTCAAGGATTTTAATACTTTTCATTTCTATATTTCTAAAATCCAGTCATTTGAATCCAAACATTAATTACACTGATTGACGTTTCATTCGTTGGTTCTATGCACGCGTAGAAGATTCGTTGATTGCTACCCGTAACTCCTATTCAAATGAAAATTTGTTATAACGTTGATTTGGATTGGTAGCGTCATGTTTTGCGAAAATAAAATGACGCATCTTATATGCTTTCCAGCAATCGAACGAATTTTAATTATCACTTATTAAGAAAAGTGATAACCGTTTTAGTGATTTTGACATTTGCAACAAAATACTATCTATACGGTCGGTAACAATTTTTTCGGCTCCGCCTAAGGCCGTCGTTAAAAAATGTTCGAATTTTGGTAGCTATATACCATCGAAAATAGTAAAAACACCGTACTCTTTATGGTGCACATTTGATAGACTGTACAAAGTTTACAACACTATAAGACGAGGAAAGTAATTTTTAAGATTATTTACCGTTTTAAGAATTTAAAGAAAGTAACTTGTTTCGCCCACAGAGAAATGTTCAATTACATGTTCTAGATTGGTGACCTTTTGAACAATTAATTGTACTGTTCAAAGCGACAGACGTCCAAAAGTGCAGGGTTAAAGGTTAAAAAGATTATTCTGCAGCAATCAATAAGGTATAACTTACACGTTGCTATCGGCATTTGCCGTTGTGTTTCAACATGTTAAATTTTACACAGGGCTCATTGAACATTGTTGTTCTATTCTTGACTACCCAATATCTTAATTTTTATATGTGTTATATGTCTGAAATACGTCTGGTCTTATCCCACAAGGTGAAAACTACGTTCCTGACTCGTTTTATTAAAAGGAACCAATTTGTTGGATGGCACCTTGAGAGATGACGTTGAAAGTGTCTTCGCGTTGCGTTTGATGTTTCAGTGAAAACCTACCGCGTTTGTGTTACGTTAAGCATACGGCATAATCACACAGTGATCCTGTAAACATAAACTGACTAAAATTACAGCGAAGCCGTCGCGGTGGACCGCGTTCGACCGTGGATTGAATGGTTCCGGGTTCGATTCTCACCAGTGTGGTAGTGTCCTTAAGCAAGAATACAATATTACATCACTCTCTCTTCAAAGTTGTAATATCATATGTCTCGCGGAGCGATTGATCTAAATTGTAAGAACTTGTTTTGCAATCGAGAATAAATACACTGGCATGAATAAATACATTTGTAACTGCAATTACATTAAAGTTTAATTAAATGTCAAGCAAAAGTTCTGGAAAATCAAAGAATAGGTCAAAATCTCCTGGTAGACCCTTTTGGGATATAGACAGTCAATTGTCTTATCACGTAAAAAGTACATTCTGAAATTGCATACTGAGAAATCGTCCAAACTTAGAAAAACGTACCAGACTCAGTGTATACTTTCTTTCACTTACACTAATTGTCTTATGTACAAAGTAGAAAAATAGGAAGATTCCTAATTAATGATTGGTCCATTATTTCAGACACTTCTTCGTGCTAGAAATCTGGAACAAAAGGCCGTCTTCTGTCTTTTAAAGACAAATTGGCTGTCTTAATTAGAGACCAAATGGACAGCTCTTAAATAAACGACGCTTTCGCAATAGGTCTGGGTAGCAATAAAATATACGGAGTCCTGTGTATGCCATCGTGTGTTTTATTGTCTAGTAACAACAAAATGGAAGTGTATATGCCGTGTTTACGACTTGGGAATATAAAGTGAGAGAATAAAGAGGATAATTTCTTGCCGTTAATTAATTTATTTTGATGTCTTGTCGTTTTGGCGTCAGTCGCTCACGGATAATAACAAAGAAAAGGATAACGCAATATGGCAGATAATTTCCTGGTACTGTACTGGAATTCGTCATATTATTCTACTAAAAATTTTCTTTCCAGTTTTGTTGTTAATATAAGGAGGTAATTTTACTACGGTTTAAAATAGGCTAGTAACTTCCGATTTATTTTAGCCAATCTGACACAGCGAAAAGAATAATGTTAATATATATGTAGCCTAATATGTAGCAGTTTAAACATCAATATATTCTCTCTTAAAACCGTTAACACTAAGGCCAGCCATTATGGAAAATAACCGAATATTATGGATCTACATCCGATTACACATAACGTTGATATGCGTTTTTAAAAGGATATTTTATATATCATGCATCTACAAAACGCTCAAGTTTTTCGAATATTTCTTGGCCTGACTCTGCATGCGTTTCCGAAACTAAATATATATTAAACCCACACAACTTATCAATTATTCATAAACTCGTCTGCAATAATTACATAAACTCTCAAGGAAGTAAGATACATCAAGTTAGATTCCCAAATCGTTTTTAGGCATGATTTGACTGTACGCAATACTTGTGGGACATGACCTTACGGTACATCAGACAAACGTGCCTGCCTGTTGTTTTTTTATCACATAATAATTTTGTTTTCCATAAAACTCTGTCTTATACAACAAACAACAACAACAACAAATTTTATTAAGCATTTAAGCATTACAATGCTTCTTGCCACAAAACTATAATTATAATGTATATGAATATTAACGTATCAATAAGTATTTATCGGCAGTGATTTTTGTGTAAAGTTTTCACTGAAATTCGTAATTCCAAAATGTCGTAAGGGAGTAAATAAATTTTGTCTTTTATCAACTCATAACTGAATGCATATTGTTGTGCGCATTCCCCATTTCGTTAAACTTAAAGGTTTCACGAACGATTATATAATTAGAGAGTTTTTTTCTTGAATTTAAAATTGACAGGTACAGTCCCTGTAAATTGTTTACTGAAAATACACCAATTTGAACCCTATAAAAAAACCCTGCTAACTTTCATTGTACTACTTGCATTATGCTGCATGAAAAATTACCATAGGTTTAAATAGCGTTAATATGTATTCTTTTATTCTCTTGTGACATTACAGCTCTCCCAGGACTTAAGTTATAAAGAATCAAGCTGTATATGTAGTGATGCTATATAAAGCATCTTTGATTAAGGAGGTAATATTAATTATTCAATGAATTAATTATTCAATGAATTTATTAGTTGATTAAAATCTTATTCATGAGCAAAGGCGTATACTAATGATTTACGTGCTATGGTAACTGTTTTTTTTGTGAACAACGTTTTATAACGATATAGATCTATTTTCTATTTTTAATTTATTCATATAAATGAATCGGCAACACAGAACAAAGTATGATATGGAAACTAAATTCCTTACTTTACTGAAATGTCGACCAAATCATTTTCTTCGTTAGAAAATAAATACTTGTGTATTCCAGTCGTGTTTTAAGAAAATTGCCTGTCCGCTCAAGTCTCATAAAATCGTATTATTAAGTCATTTATAATTCTTTGCCGCTCAAAGAAAACAGGGATATGTTATCGAGATTGCTTCAGACCTCTCAAACGAAATAAGACTGATTGCTAAGGTTAATACTTATTTAATAGAAAGACTGTTTGAAATTCATAGGCTATTTCAGGTTTTAAGCGTTCTGTTTTTGTTGTCTTTAGTTACAAGGCTATTATATAAGAGGCTTTCAGTTAATTGTTCTTTGTCACAACGCATCGCTGTTTTTACCCATCCTAACTTTTATAAAGGCTATTCATACAATTTGAAACATAAAAGGATATGCTCATGGTGCTATGGGAGACAGTTAAACCCTTCACGGGTGCACAAAATATTGTCATAAAATATTATTACTGTCAATTTGTTTAAGTGTACAAAATATTGTCATAAAATATTATTACTATAACGTTAATTTGTGTAAGTTTTGTTCATGGTATCAACATGGTAAAGTTTGTAGATAACCAGTGATTGAAAATGCAATTCGTATATCGCAGAATTAATATCGATCTTTGTTGAACAACTAATCTGTTTTAAGAATTTAATCTTCTAAAGGATTTACAAGCGCGTTTCGTTTCTCGGTGTCATTAGTTGGTCACGCCATGGCGGTGACATTGTAGGCGTGATATTTTATCCGTAGACGTCGCAAATTCAAATCCGCACCACCATGTCGGATGTGGGAATACAAGGGGGAATGCACTTCAGGAAGAAAAACTTGAAAAACGAGGGTGATTTTAACAGGGGGGTTAGTTTGTTTCATAAAAATGCGACGTACTGTACGTATAAGTGTTAATTAACGTCGTGTGTCGCGTACGTCGGGTAAAGTCGGTTTGGCGAGTGTAGGACCCCAACATGTTAAAATGGTCACAAATGTGAAATAACTTTGCACTATAATTATGTAAAACCTCTATAACTATTCACTTTTTGTCGAAAGTATGTGGTAAAATTATTACACATGTGAGTTAGGGTTAAGGATTCACATTTGTCAAGAGTTTTTACACGTTGGGGTAAACATATTTCACGTTTATGGTCATTTTCACATTTTTGATCATTTTCACATTTGGGGGTACTGCATGCTAGATTTTGCCTGTCACTCGTGGGAAGTCAGACGTCGGATATCGAGCCGGATACCGGCAGCAAAACACCGCAATTTGATAAGTTTACACTAAGTTTAGCACATACAGTGAACTCCATATATCACGACTCCTGATATAGCGAAAATCCGGATATAAGGAACACATTTTCTGCCAATGTTTATTGTTCTATCTTTATTTTATATGAAAATGTTATATGGTTATAACAAACTCCGGATCTATGGAACACATCTAAATGGCCCAAAGAAGTTCGTTATAACCGGAGATTACTACATGTTGTTAATATAGAGGCGAAAGACGAAATCATAGAAAGCTGATTTGAAGGATGACATTTGGCATGCATTATAGATATTATTATTAAAATGTTGTAATATCTATTAAAACATGATTGCAATGCCTGTTACTTCACCTTCTACCGTGCTTAATATTTTATTTCGCCTTTTATAAGCACCCTTTTCATTCCCAAAAGGCGAATGTTCCATGACTATAACCATTTTGTAACATTGCCAAATCATGCCAGGTTACCAGTATGTTATAAACTATCCAATTTTGTACGCCTATGATGTACAAGTGGCCATAGATCGAAGAGGAAATAATGATCGAGTGGTGAACATTGGTCAATGTCCACCGCTCTGCAATTAGGCTTACATAATACGCGATGAAATCTCGCACATACGTCTAACCTTTATTTCATCCCTAGAATTAGATTGTCTGTAGACCAAAATGGTGATCAGAATCAATTGCTCTTTGACATTATAGTATAGCTAGTGCAATGCTAAGCTTCATATTTCCATGGCACATACCTGTTATATATTTTACGTTCAAGTACAATGCATTTTAAAAAAAACAATCCACCTCAAAACGATAAAATCATCTTATTAAAGTCTGACATCATAATTACACACATTTTACATTTCACCAGTGATTTCTTTTAAAAGTGAGTAGAATACGGCATGCGCTCCTGTAACTTAATACATTTTCAACGCCGATGACTTATGTAGCGAAGCTTTTACTTCGTTTTTCGATTCGTCAGGGACGCGTTTCCGTATCTATTTGCCGCACAGAGGTTTAGCCTATTAGATTTTATATTCATTAATATTGATTAGTGGTGGAAAATAATGTAGATGAACATTGTAATGTATATTTGGTATAAAATTAATGTGATTTAATGGATCGCAAAGGTTTCGTTCGAATAAACGAAATACATGATCAAAAACAGTTCCCCGTGAAAATAATAATATTGTCAGGCATCGATTAGCTGGTATTCATAAAGTTCTATTCTATTCTTTGAGAGCGAGGAGAGAATGGCTGCGCCCGCGGCGCGGATGAAAACCATTTCCGTTGTAGAACAGAAATGAATCGGCCTAGAGAGCGAAATGAAATTTCACTGCTGTATTTGGCGAGCGTATGCTTATCATTACTTTCTTGAGTGAACGGGCGTGAAATAATGTTGTCGTGGAGGGTATAAACAGAAAAGCTTCATTCACGATATTTATGGAAACTTTAATGCTCTTACAGTGATAAAACAGTGGCAGAAACTATTAATTCTGATCAAAGATCAATTGTTTGCAAAGGAGGTATAGAATGATGATTCTCGTACTTATAGTGGATACGTGAGCTAAATATAAAGTACACATAATTTAAGATTTTATGTACAGAAGGTTTCGGATAAGTAACAGTTTAAGATGTTTGCGGTTAGATTTATAATAATACACTCACTGCTTAAAATATTCGCGTGAATGTCTAACTGTTCGTAGCGACCTATGTGTCGTGTGTTTACTATCAGCACATACTGTGAATGTTAAATATAACATACGCTATAAACATTAGAGTTGCAGCAAAATGCAAGAAGGACCAAATACATTTGCTCACCACCGGAAGTAGCCTTTGGTAATGGCAGACTCATTTTTCCTGGTGATTGCTGTGACGACGTTTGCGCTTGGTATTGTTTTATTCCTGGTGTCAATATCAAGTACATCTTGGCAAGGGCTAGATGAAGGGGTTACCATTTCATTGTGGAAGGTCTGTTACAGACTGCACTTCGACAAGTCTTGGCAGTGTAATTCGTGGCATGAAATACCAGGTAAGACTACTATACATATAGTTTTGCGTTTGTTTTTCGTGTGTAGACGTCCGGCGCATGCGCCGTCTAAATTAAAAGTTAGCGCCGTCTTAATAAAAGGTAAACATCCAAGGATCAGCGTCTTTTTAAGGTCATTTAAACATTCAGTGGGTCATGTCTATTTCGAACCGGTTCGGACCGGTGGATTTGTTCGGAATACACAAATGATTTGATTAGAAAGGTTTACTTCCATGGTGATCTGGTACCATACATGTACATGTGTGTGTGTCTGAGACCAAAGTTCAGAGAAAAAAATCAATAATTTATACAGTCTGAAAAATGACTCGAACAACAAAATCATTTAATGTCTTTGTATATATCAATGAGCTTGAAATGGTAATGCGAAATCGCTGACAGAATAGAACAAATTATGATGTTTTATGATGTATGTTATAGTTTCCCTTTTGTCGGTTTGCAGAAAGATACATATGAGATAATATTATGATTTAATTAATGAATTTGCATGAGCAATTACATTGACGGCATAATTATGTCGCTGACATTTAATAGTGCGCGAATCTAATACAACACTACTAACGGATTCGCAAATGAAGCTAATATGCGTAAGCAAAACCTTTGGGATAAAACCTCCAAGTGTCAAGGATGAATTTTGCGTCAATTGTTTATTAGATTGTGGTAACGAACAAAAATGATTTAAATCCGAGCTCTCCCAATTTGCAATGACATTTATATTTGTTTTGAGAAACCAATTTTCACACTTAAAATCTAGTTGCTAAAGGAACCACTAAATCCTTGAACCGTGTAATGAAACGAACATGTTTCTAGCAGAAGATAGAAGTACAATTAGTTTTTCTAAGAAACGGCCTTTGGTTAAATGGTTGCATCTTGATAGCTTGAAGCATCGATATAAGGGCTTTAACCTCTACTGAAGTAAATTCAAGCATTGACTACGCCTCCATAACATTTGTCATCATCAGCGCCACCTTTTGTCGTACAACTGAATGAACGACACACTACCAACAAAGCAGGCTTTTAAAAATAGTATGGTTTCTGTGAGCCCTCTACTTTGCATGAATTCAGGCGAAGTATATGCCCAAACTGCATGGATCAGAGAAGTTACTTTTTGGTCAGGTCCAAACGTCAACTTTAAATATATTCTTTTAAAAAATGAAGTCCATGAAATCAAATAAAGAAATCGCGTTTCATTAAAAATCAAAGAAATTTCATAACAACGAATTAACGTGCCTTTACAGTTATACAAGTATTAGGGTAAGGCACATTATTGTTAAGATGGTGGTCTTGTATGCCTGTTTCTCATTGATTCGTTTTTCCCATTGATCCGTCTCCTGTCAAAAATACGCCCGTGCCGATCACGCGCGTATCCGAACTTTATGTTGGTTATACCAAGACACAGAATAAATTCAATTGAATATAAAATTAAGAAAAATAAAGATTTTCTTTTTACTGTTCCTGATGTTGTTATTTCCACAGTCTGATATGAAACGGAGCAATGTGACATTTGCAATGAAATTGCTTGTTTCTTTCAGACATACAAAAATATATCCCAGAGCATTTTGTTTCAAGTCGTTATAATAGATTCTGCGAATACGTAGAAACACTGTAAATGTTATTTACACGTTTACACATACTATAATATCCAAACTCTGCCATTTTTAAACCTTAAACCTTACCTTCCTGAAATGCAATAAAAATCAAGCGATGATGAAATACCGAAAATGACAAACATGCCTTTAAAAGCTGAGCTACATAACTTACAAAACCTAATTTTTCAAAACTGTTACATAATTTTTACAAGCAAATTTTTCCGCTGATATTTGTAAACATGGATTGGCATCATTCACAAAAATTAGTAGAAATACCCATAATTCTTTGCCATTGCTCGGTGATATTCAGAAATGTTCGCATGTTTCTCAATAATGCAGTTTTGAATACAAATAATGTTTTGTTTTGTATATTTTTCCCGAACGGGAATTAAACCCCGAGTTTTGTAATACATAGATGCTGTGCCCACTGAGCTACTTTACTTCTTACCCACAATTTCCCTGAATCAGCTTTTTTTCTACATTTCAGCTGCTCTGTAATCAATCAGTTTTCTGTAAGTAAGTCAAAACGTTATTAACTTGAGTTGGCAAACGTATGCATTATTATGATATTTTATCAAAGTATAGCTTTGCGTAAAAATATATATACAACTTGGCATTGGTCGATCTTCAGCGCATATTAGCCCTTACCCTGCGAGCTGCACGTAACTCTGCCTTTGTGATCAGTGCAGATCATGATCAGCCTGTTCATGTGCTGCCTATAGTCTGAATATAAGTTAGTATGTCCGCTATATTCAGTCAGTATTTTTTCAGACCGTACCTATTTGAACTATAAATGGCAATTGGAAATGGACAGATTCATTTTAGAAATCAGCGGGGCGAAAGTTAAATAAAGGACTAGCCATTTCTAAGTAAAAGTTGTCGATATTCTGGGAACTAAAGAATAGTATAATACCAGAAAAGCCATTTTCCGTCATTATATGCAATGCTATGCAAATGGAGTCTAGCTTTTACCATTTATTTAGATCCTTTTATTCTTCAGCTAGACGTCTTTGACGTTTCGTTTTATCAAATATCTTTTATTTTAATCATAGAAATCTTAGTATCGAACAGTTATCTTAAAGATCTGCGACACAGGGACGTATACTTAAATGGAATTCATTGGGGGCGTCACCTAGTTGTTCTCCTCGGTGTTTATCCCCAGATTACACCAGAGTGCTAAGAGTAGTCGCGTTAATGAATTTTATTGATCTAGAGATGAACGTATTTGTACCACACTTTACCCGTACAAATATTTAACATTGTACCCTTTTTTAGTCCACCACAGATAGACACATTTTTCTAAAAAGCAACAGCACTTTATACAAATAGTTCTTTTCTTCATCACCATCATCATTATTTTGTATACGAGTTTTAAAAAATCAGTCCTAGGCATTCTTTGTTCTGCAAATGTCACAGGTAAATTCAATGATTTAATAACGGTTTCCGGCGGATTCTCTTTCAGGTTTTGTTTGTTTTGTACAATCGTTTCACATCATATCATTACTGATGGAAACGTTTCCAGAGCTTGCTTCAATAGTTTTGTTTGAGCATTTAGCATACCATGATTGTAGTTTCGTTATGGAAATCTGTTTCAATTTTATTTTTCTGCTCATGCGGTTTTTTCATGATGTCATAACTGCGTACTTATGTTGCAAGACATTTTTTGAGTGTTGTATTTGTTCTTACACAAGAATTAAATACATCATTATTTTAGAATCTACTTGATATTTTGTTTTTCAAATTTCGTTCATTATGAAAAAACGTTTCGCATTATGTACGAAAAAGTTATGTTTATATTCGAATATCATCTCATAGTGTGGTCGATCATTTCAAACCTATTTTCATTGTATGAATACTTGATTTTCAAGATATTCTATTTACAGATTTTGTTCGGTCCGCACAGGCGTTTTGCATCATATCATTACTGTGCGGGATCGTCTGCAGCATCATCCTTATAGCCGCATTCGTTCTACGATGTCTTCACCGATCTAAACTGGCGCTCATTGGCCTCTCATTACTAACCTTCACTTCAGGTAAGAACAAATCTATTCGACTTGAGCGAATTTCTAGGTAAGCGAGTTCAATACATTTCACTTCTCGGAAAGAAAAAGACATAGGTTTTATAATTTGATTGTTTATAGACCCGGCTGACCCTGGGATTTCTCCACGGGCGAACTTGCAAAGACTCCCGAGAGACACAGGTTGAAGAGACATGTGCAGATTCAAGGGTTTACGAATATACCCCTTTCTTATATATTATACAAAATAAGAAACTTTCGCTAAGTTTGCTTGGGCATTGCTGGATGAAAACAGAACGGCGGACTCATTGTTATATATGCGTTTAAAATGTATTTCATGATGCATCGTTTGGTGAAAAAATGATGGTCAAAGGTTAACAGAATATGGGGGGAATGTTTGACCAAGTGAGGTAGGGGTTAAAAGCTAGAATAACACTTAATAACGGGTATGGCCACCTCTTATTAGGACTTTTAGCGGCCCAGTCAGCAATGAAACCATTGTTATTTCTTAAAACTTACAGTGTCTGTAGCTGTAGGAGATGTGACATTATCTTGTTGAAAATCAAGATATTGGCGTTGTTATGGAACAGATGAATGAGTTCCATTGATGACTGGCCTGCTAAAAGTCCTGATCTCAACCCAATCGAGCACATCTGTGATATTCTGGACAGACAAGTGAGGCGTCGTCACAACCCACCTGCTAACGTCAAGAACATCGTCAAGCGCTCAATGAAACAATGTTCCACAGGCAGAAATCAACACTCAAAATTTCACCCTTATTCTGTTAACCTTTAGCCACATTTTTTGCACTAAGCAATGCATCATAGAACACTCTTTAAACGCATACATAACAATGATTGTACCGGTTTGTTTTCATCCAAGCAAACTTTGCGAAAGTTTCTAATTTTGTATAGTATACATGTATTTTGATAAAATATGACGGGACATTAAAAAATTTTCTTCGATTTAGCGGATTTTCGAAGGATTCAAGTTTGAAATACTGAGTTGCAACTGTATTTTAATTACATATATTTTAAGCATGGCTGGGAGCACGCTGCCATCTGGAATTTTTCAATAGAACGAATGAATGTCTCTTGAGATATTCTCTGTAGGTTATAAAGAACCAGACTAGATTTAAAATCCGATTTTATCTTACGTCACTCATTCGGCAAACCTTTTGTCTTTTTGCGGAAGGCTAACAAAGCACATAATATCGCCTAGTATTTCTCCTTGTTGTTTTCCTTACAAATTAGCCATTAGAATGGAAATGACTAGTAACGCAACGTGTTCTCTAAAAATGTGGTCCTGTTGACCAAAAGCAGAATTACATATTGCATCTTTTCCGTTAATTTTCATTCGATTTTTGTCAATATGAGATTAAAAAATCATGACTGTGGCAATCTATAAGCAGCCGACAATCTGAGGGAATTTTAAGGTAGATTCTAAGGATTTATCAGTTACTTTCTTGCATAAAATAGCCATGATACATTCAGTTCTAATGCGATTAGACACATTGAAGACTTTAACAGGAAACTCTTGCTGAAAAAAGAGAGAAACCCCCTTTTATGGCTCGTATCATTAGGCAGTATAGGAAAAGGATATTCCATGCGTACACGCGATGTAACCAGTGAAAAAATGTTTGGTCTAGGTACAAATTAGGTGGAAGGATTAAGGAGTATATTTTAGTCACGCGGGAATGTCAGATGTCAAATAGAGTAAGTATAGTACGACGTTAGTGAAACGTGTGTGCACCTTAAAACATTGCCACTCATGATTGTCACGTTTTGCACAGCACGAGTTTTCTTGATATTTATAGACAATATAAATATTATGCGCCTTGCATTTAATACGTTCTTTATAATGGTATACAATTTGATGAAAAAAATTTGATACTTGATACGCTAGTCGCGATTATGTACATGAGAACGGGAAATTCTATCAGGGTATATAAGTGACGTCAGCAGCTATGTTTGAAGTACTACAACAGAAAAAGTTTACAAGATATTAAAAAAAGAAATTCGCTGTGCAATCGGATATAATGCTGAAATATACATGGCGCAAATGTGAGAAGAGAATCCGAGAAATAAATCTGATGCGCATTCTACCTTAAGGCAATTTCGAGAAAAGCGATAATTATCAATGCGCTCGAGGAAAACTTTTAAATCACTTTTATAAAGATTCCCATTCAAGGTTGCAAGGCGAGGATTATTTCATTGACGTCTCCCGTGTAAAGATTGATAATTTATCCAAATTTAGGCGACAACCCCCCACCGCCACAAAGGGGGGTTTTACAAATTCTCATTGTAAGGTGATACGTGGAATTAAAGGAAATAAACATAATTATCGACAACTCTCCGTTTATGAGAAGGCTATAAATTTATCTGGTTGAAGGGGAATATGTGCTGTTTTTTTTTTTCTTAAGGCAATTTGAAAACAACGGTAAATGCCAAAAATTTTAAAACTTTATAAAATATTAAGTTGCATATTCTGATCGTGAAATATATTAACTAAAAAAAATTTTTGTGATATGTTATGACACTCCGTTTATGTAAATTTATGTTATGTTTTATGTCCAGAAAGATATGTTACGTTACGTTATGTTATGTTTATGACAGATATGTCAGTCATATTTTAAGTCAAATATTTTCCATGTCCTGCTGGAGTTTAATGATTCTACCTCTGGGTCCAGTGCTGATCATGGTCAACCTGCACATTATTCAAAGGTAGACATGTCCATTTGATTAGTTAAGAAGGGTATAGACGGTTAGCCTACAGGGATAGCCTGAAGACAAAACTAACAAATACCACTTCCAATCAGCGAGTCGGCAGTCAAAAAGGTCTGTTGACTTTATGCCCAGATTTATGTGCCAGAAATGTTGTCGTAAGTGGCCATACATTTTTTCAACTTTTGAGGAATGGTGGTCTGTTTACAAACGAAGAACACGCGATACCCATATTTGCTTATAATTAGAAAGTCAGTGTCGTTCTGAAGAGCGTGCATTTTTCTTTCTTCATTTGCTGAATATCCTATTGTTTATTTGCATGAAAAATTTTACTTAACGCCAGAGCCATTCCAATTTCCAATTTCTATAATTGATCTTTTCCAATCTGAAGTGAATTGCACGATATTGCTTCGATTTCTTTTTCAGCAAGGGAACCATTTTCTTTCAGTATTTGTAATTACGAACAAAGGACCGATCTTCAAGTGAAATAATTCCTTTTGTTGAATATCGCTTTTTTTCAATATTTTTCTGCCTCTTGGTCTATGATTGACGGCCTTTAAAGGAAGTGTTAATGTAATTTCACAGCTACCGATAGGAATAAACCAAAATCGAAGAAATGCATTAATCCCCACGGCCTTTACTGTCACGTGAGGTGGGAGGCTGGCACGCAATGGCGCTGTTAGTACTAGTCGTTGGATATTGCAATCTTATAAACACATGCACACTGTAACGGTTAATCTGCCTTTGATATTCGGTACATGCAAATTACGCGTATACGGCATCTTGTGGGCAAGTATGTAAATTGGAAATGTCAATTTCATTATGTGTTACTAGTATGCATTACATAATATTTGTGAATTTGTTATAGGAAACTATTAATAATGCTGCATGTAAAGTTAACGTGAATTTGTATGATTAACATTTTGAAACACTGAAATGTTTAAGTATAATAGTTCTAACTAAATTATTAATATTAAATACGCGTCAATTAGAATCATATCTATATAAGAAATAAAAGGTTGGGTTTCCCCTATGATCATTCAAGATTTCATCCCATGATTGAGACGTTTATAGAGGAAGGCGCTATAATCTGTTTACGCTTTGATATATATGTCAGTGTGTGTCCATATAATTATGTATACTTTGTGTCCTCAAGGGCATCTTAGCCTCATGGAAGAAATAACCGCCGCCTCCGTGCTGGATTATTTAGATTCGCTGATTTTAAATCACGGTAAACGTAACCTCTCATTGATTGAGAGACATAGGTTCGAATCCTGCTATAGACCATGTCTCTTTATGAGAGAAAGTTGCCAGTTTCTTACAGAGTATAGTAGTTTAGTACTGGTCCTTCCTAGAAACGATTGTTTTGTAAACTGCCAATCTGTAAACATTTGAAATTGTGACTGTTGAAATTGGCGTTAAACCCCAAAAAGATGACGGAGGAAAGCATTGCATTGACTAGTCCTTTATTCCATTTACATTTGATTACGTGTCATAGTGGTACCTGATGTACCTTTAATATCATGTTATTTGATTGAAAAGGTCAGTTTAGGCCGACAAAGACATGACGCGCTCGCAAAAGGCCAGCTTGAGTTGGCAAAGATATAACGCGCTCCCAAAGGGCCAGCTTGATTTTACATAACGCGCTCCCGAAAGACCAGCTTGAGTTTGCTAAGATATGATGATGCGCTCCAAAAAGGCCAGCTTGAATTTACAAAAATATGATACGCTCCCAAAATACCAGCTTGAGTCTGTAAAGATTATGACAAGGCTCTCATTCTGTTGACCTATCATGTCGTTTGATATTTTAAGCAAAAAAAATAGAAAAAACGATTAAATGAATATAAACAATAATAACAATAGCAACATCAACAATAAAACAGGTTCCGATTGCCACGACTTTGAGTAGTTCAGAATCTCTACGCACTTACTAGACAAAGAAGCAAACTGAAAGTTATTTTGATGCTAACTATGAAATATGGAGAAGTAAGCCTGTCGTTTTCACATTTGTATCTGTCAAAGATTGATAGTTCTCACATGGCATTAAAGATACACTGAAACGTCTGCGAGATTGATCATTGCGCTGTGATGTTTACTTTCTGGGAAAAAGATGGATTTTTGTGACATAAATATCCTGCGCGACATTTGTCTTCATAAGAACAGATAAATGACTGAGTTAGAAAGCTTCCGGCGGAAAGCAAACGTATTAAGTTTGTTCGTGAAATCAATGATTCATAGGTCTGTAAAATTGAGGCAGGCGCTTCCCACATTGAGTAAATGGTCATTGAGATATTGATAATCAGAACGGAGTCACAGAGGGTATTGTTAATCAGAACACGGTCATTTAGGATATTGGTAAACAGAACGCGGTCATTGGGGTTATTGATAAGCTCTTATGTGTCTGCTGTTGATTCTATACGACGTTGCAAGCCATTCGAAGGTTAACATGTAAGCTTTTTCCGAACTGCAATATACGGTGAAAAATCATGCAGTGAAATTTCCCCTGAATTACGATTCTTAAAGAAAAAGCGAAAACTGTCCTCCTATTCTAACACGATCCGCAACGTTCCGAATATAGATAAAGAGGGAAAGGAGCCATATATTATTTTCCCTTAAAATACATCACGTTTTCCGCGAGCAAAAACGTTGGGCAAATGTCGCACGCGTCCAATCGCATTTCGTGATTGTATGTTACTATGGAATGTTGCTACGCGTCGAACATAGTTCATCTTCGTGTTAGAATCGAAATTATAAATGCATCTCTGTTTTTTATCGTAGAATAAATTACAGCCAGTCGTTCGAATGCGAAAAATTAAATCACTCGTGCTACGTACTCGTGATTTAATTACTACGCATCCGAATTCCTGACCGTATTTTATTAAACGACATAATGCAGGGAGACATTTATTATTTCCTAATTCTAAAACCATGGAATATTTTACTCGAAGAATCAGGCATTTAATTTCATTTAATTGACTTGGCTGTGGAAATTGATTTAATGTCTAGCATGCTTCTTGCAGAAAATATGTATTTCCGTAAACGAGTACTTCGGTTTTTATGGTTAATGACAATTGGCTTCATTAATTGGGTTATTTTTTTCAATTTTCGGGCTATAAAAATTGAATATTAAAAAAAAAACTTTATTCAAATTTTAAAGGATTTAGTACTTGATATAGTTATTTTATGAAGCTGCTAACATGATTGATATTTATTCATGTTAAAGCACATGTTTGTTATTATGGTAAAACATTAAAATCATGAATCTCTTCACTATACTCAGTATTTGTTTTTAATGTCATTCTCATGTACTTTCATCCATATTTTTCTCACTTCTAACTGACTCAGCTTCACGTGATTACTTACGTATTTTACTAACACAAATCGATTTGACTCGGACTTAGTGATAACTTAAATTGACAGTTGACGATGTAAATTCTGCCTTAATTAAAAGAAAACTACGCCGTGCAAATAACGCGAATCTTAAATGACACGCCAGCAGAAAAAACTGATTAAATGTCATTTGCACAAGACTGCCGTATTGACTGATCGATTTTAAGCAAGTGGTGTTAATTACACTAACTGTATTAAATTGACCAGTAATCGAATATCAAAGATACGGCGCGCGCTGTGCACGCGACATGATAAAGTGATAAAGCAGGTACAATGACACCAAAGTGTCGTAAAAACACAGTCAAATTAAATAAGAACGTACTCAATGGACGTATTATGCATTCCTAAAGCTTCGTTTTTATGATTCTGTCTTTCGTGTTTTTTATGACACTGTCTTTGAAGGGCATACAAATGGAATCGTTATTTATCTGTCATTATACTACTGTAATAAACATCTCTATTCTAAGGTTTTATTCAGACAAACACCAGTACTGTTGTAATCCCCGAGATAATTGCTCTGTACATTGATATTGGTATCAGGGTGCGGAAGTCATTATTGTCATTTTGTCAATAATAAAAAGGCATCGCATTTATATTACTCTTTGCCAAAATAAAACAGGGCTATACAAAACGTGTCTCACGCAGTGACATATATTTCTGTTAAGCAGAAAAGGACCACCGTAAGACTTTCATTTATAAAAACTACTCGCTCTCAGATTTTTATGAAAAAAATAAAGATCTTCAAACTCTATGAATATAACTTAGTCAAATAAAAAGGTTCCGGTTTAAATTTCTGAAAAGTATTTCTATTTTGTTTTTGAAATTATACCTACCAAATTATAAAGCCATACAAACTCTTAAAATTCCAATATTAACATACTGTATAGTGTAGCGGTGCCGTAAATCAAAGCTCACCAACATATTCAACATAATTATTTTCTAAAATTGCTACTTATATTTTTACTTGCGTTGTTGATTTTCGCCATTGCTTTTACATTTTAAGTTTAATTGTATCATATATTCTACGTTCCTGATGTGACTAAATTTTCCAGAACTATTTTCACTCACAATTTCAAACGCGAATGATATCACTTATTTTATATCTTTACAGCATGTATGATTGCGATGGCGGTGATTGTGATGGGAATGAAAGGCCGGGACTATTTGCTAGAAATGAAGCAAGATGATGAGAAGAAATTTAAATTCTTTCTTCAAGGAATAGTTATCTCGGGATATTATGAGATTGGATGGGCCCTAATACTCGCTATAGTAGCGTCCCTTATAAACTACATAAGCTTTGGGTTCTTCTTACTCGAGTATAAGGACATGACGGAGCTGCGAGAGCCACGGCCTACTAAAGTGTAGACAGTACATTGAATCGGTCTGAAATACACTAAGACATTATTTTTGTCGTTATCTGATTGAAAAAGAGGCACGAACTGTTTATTTATTTTTTTGGCGGGAAAATATTGCAATATTTGACTGTTTGTTTTTGAAAGTGCTATGAGAATAGTGCATTTGTACCATTGACAGTGCTATTGAATGAAAGCACTGCCAAGAAGTTCCAGTACTGAAAGAAGACGCGTTCTCTTATGGTAGTTTTATTCGTGTTTTACGAAATTAAATTGTACGAAGAGTAAATATTTAGATGTAGACCAGTCTAGGAAAATGCCCATTCCATTACCGGAATCGGATATATAGCAGTCAACGAAATGACGTGTACCGGAACCGCAAATAAAAAGAAATGAATTGACTTTTTACTGTTACCAAATCTTGCTTGTCGTCTCGTTGAATCAAATGCCCTTTGTTTAATATGATTGATATTGAAAATTGACTGCGTCTATGTGCAACTGTTTACAATGTAGAACCTTGTAAAGTCCTTGAAATCTGTTTTGACTGTTCATAGAATAAGGTTATTTTGTTATATATAGATCTATATTTGAATGATAGTTCGTTTAAATTTTGTGAAATTTATTCGAAGTCATCACCGTTTAAGTACACACAGCTTCTCTAAAATAATACATATATTTGAAATCCTATTATGAAGTGCCGAGTTGACTGGTTAAAATCCGTCACTTTTCCGGTCTATATAATGCTATATTTTTTATGGTACAAGATGATGGAGATATTTGACTTTGTTGTGTACAGTATCGGATTCTAAGCTGAGAAATGTGTATTGGACAAGTCGTTAAGAACAACTTACTACCTTAAAATGGTGACAGGAGAGTTATTCCGCACATTGTTCTCGTTTTCTCAGATTCTTTTAAATAATTCACATACTCCAGTAAGCGTTCCTACAGGAATGTCCTGTGGTAAAATGCTCGAAGGCCATTGGCTTTATTTTCTTAAATATTGTACATATAAAATCGGCAACGATTTTTATTCTGTTTGAGTCACATATTTGTTTTCAGCTTTCTTGGAACTGTACAATTTAGAAAAAAAAGAAGTACATGATAGGGCCTACAAGATGATGTATTACACAATATACATGTATAATGGCATGAAATTCATCGAAATAAACAATAGGGCATCATGTAGATTTTTCTGGAAAAAAAATTGCAAAAAAGATTGATATATTGTAAGCAAGGTTTACGAGTATTCTCAAAATTGACAACCGTTTTCAATTATGACTTCGATAATTTTAATTTTGTGTACATGTCACTATGTAGTTATTTTCATAAAAAAATATAATCAGAGATAGTTAGTAGAATATTAACATAATTATAAATCTTAAAAATTATAAAGATACCTATGAAATTTATTTACATTGCTATCAACATTACTTATACTTAAAATCGCAGTACTGAATGTTTTTAAAAAGTGTTATAATTTCATTTTTTTCTTTTGAAACACTTGTACGGCGATATAATTTTTGTTTGTTTAGAAACTGCACGAATGTAACACACGCTACAAGCTCAAACCAGTAAGAAGAAGTTATAATTCTATTTATCAGATGTTTTATTTGTAGAAAACGATGTGATTCTTACTGTTTTTGGTTAGGGCAATAACACCGCCTCTAAGACACGCGCATGCAATATAAAGAATAATGCAAATTAATAGGGAGGTAGATCCCATGCTTCTAGTATATGTGTCTGGTATCTACTGAGGAAAACAGCAACTTCGTAATATACATGTAGTAGGAGCATATGGGGAGCATTACAAGAAACCACTATTTTAACACTATTTAAACCACACCTCTGTTTATTTTAGAAACTGCCAATATTACAGTTTTTTTCCTGAATGCTTGAAAACTGACGAAGACATTGTTACAGTAAAGTTTGGCCAGTAAGACCGCTCGATATAAAGGCCGCCGTCGATAGTAACACCAGATATTTCGGAGCGCAAACGGCTCATTTTATGATAAAAATATCTAGATAAAAAGACTATTTCGAAATTCAGACGACATTATGCTGATCCGAAAGGTGGTCTTATTACAGGTACTTTACTGTATAATGAAAATAACAAAATTCTACGCATTTGTACTGCAGATAAAAATAAACAATGTTCTTAAGCCCACTTTCTCTCGATTCTTCTATCATATATTTAAATATTCCACATTGCAAAATCATCACTTTAGCTTTAGTGAATTTTGCCTTTAAATGTGTATATATTACCATATTTTCAAAGATTTATAACAGAATTATACGGCACTCTATTGTAATATGTAAGAGATTTAATAATGTAGTTATATCTAAAGTGGCCCTAAAACTGGCAGTTAATTTACTCCAATAGTATACATTTAGCTTACTATACGTCAATGAATAAATAAAAGGAATATTTTCAAGGCGAATAAACAAATGTTCATATGAATGTTTCATAACAATATAGCGAATTTTATCATAAATCGTTATCCATCAAAAGATTGAGAAACAAATGTAAATGAAGGTTTTATGGAACTTAAACATGTCTTATTTCGCTAATTAAACATATCGTTACTGCAATATGTAGTTGACATTTTGAGTTTTGGTGTCCATTTTTTTTACAAATATCATATTACTTGTAGTTTTAAAGGTTTTTAAGATTGCAACCATTTTTAGGTTGAGGTTGTGTCCCTTTGAACGTTGCGTGACGAATGGTAAAACAACATAATATCCTTTGTGACTTAAATATGTTGATATTGGAGACATCGGCTTATTTGCTTAAGGACAACAACTACGACACGTGGAATTACTTCGAGGAATATTTCATGTGTTTAAAGGAGGTATATCAAAAACTTACAGAATATTTATTCGAAACGTTAAAAATGCATCTAAAGGTCCGAAAAGTGCTCAATGACTACAATTTTCAAGAATAACATATACTCAGTTGCAAAAAAAGGGTGCAATTCTTTATTTCTCCAGTTTGATAAAACGTATCGGTCTCGAATTTCGAACACTACCTTTATACATGTACACAATTTTGCTATCGATTGAACGTGCTGTCAATGCACATGCAATTGAGCATAAACTACTCTGAATTTTGATGCCAAACATCATATATTTCTGTTAAAAGTAATACATAAAATTAACAAAAACCTAAGTGCGCACTTTCTTTAGCAACAGAGTATATGTTTGTGCACAACATGACAGTATAGCGACCCGTTATAATAAATCGCCATCCACACAAAAATATTAAACAAATGTTAATGAAAGTTGTACCGAAAAACAACACGTACAATGAATGTAACACATTTTACCAATATTTGCTAAATCAGAAATACATGTACTATTTAATTGAAACTTTAAGCGTTTATGGCAATCCTTTCAATAAATTGATTAGATAATGTTTTGAGAGTACTTAAATTGCGCCCAGTTTTAGGAAATGCCTCTTTAACATGTCAAATTAAGCTTTCCCTTGTTTTGCTCGTTATAAATATGCACAAAAGGCCCCATCACTCTTCTTAGATATGTAACACATGCTATACTAATAATAAAGAGATTGTATTAAAATATAAACATCAATACCACAAGCAAAGGCTCCACCACTCTCCTGATATGTTACGCATACTGCATTAATTCTTTAAACCGAAAAGAAACAAATCGTTTTCAGTGGAAGTCATCTTGACTTGATAACATATATGTATTTGTTTATCTTTAAATACATGCTATTTATTTACTATACTAAAATGTGTAACAAATAAAACTATTTCACTGACGTTTTTCAGTTGTTTTATATGTGTTTTAAAGTTCATTAATATGACATCATTTGTTTTAAAAGCAGGACTTAGAGGTCACAAACAGCCCCAAGGAGGGAACCCCCTTGTAGTCTTATTTGCGCAGTCCTTTTCGGAGTTTGTTGCGTTGGGTGAGTTGTCTATGGAGTTTGCATTGCTAGGCGATGCCGCCGTACGGTACAGGTTAGAAATTTTGATTCTTTTTCGTAATAAATTTATGCACATTAGGACAATGAATTTGCTCTCGTTTTTTAATTGAAAACCCATTGCCATCTTTGTCGGTCTTCAATAAAAACAAGCAAAAAAACAACAACAAAATCTCATAGACATAACGACAATATTTGATGATGCTGAGTGATTTAAATAATATCACATTATCTACTTTTCAACGCACATAATGCAAAACCCATATTTAGCGGCTTATATATCTTTTATAATTGTCTTTTAACCACATCATTTTAGAGAACACCTCCGCATTCTAACACTTTGTACCCCGAGGGAAATAACTCACAACTTTGGCAAGATTATTGAATCTGTCTTAACTGTGCGGTAAACATCACAACGGATATATCGTCTCAAATGGGAAGTTATTTTAAGACTATTTCTCTATAGAATGATTGCAGTTGGTTTTATTTTGCCATGTGCAATGATAGGAGTTCCAAAACTGACCCTTGCGATTGTTACAACTAATACAGATTTTAGAGAGCCGTTTATATTAGTTGAACATAATTTCGAGCAAATATAGGATTAAAATTGAATGTATGTCAATCAAATTAAGAACGTGTGCATGATAACCGTAGCATATAAATAATTTGTTAGCATATTAACACCATCTAGCTCTATAATATACTCTTTAAGTAGAACATCATGTTTTGTTTTGAGTGATTCGCTGCTAATACTATTCACAACTTCACTGTACAAAACCCAATGTATTGTACGCCGTGTCAACGGCTTTTCCTAAAAGCCACCATAACTGGCACTACATATTAATTACACATTGTAGCTTAACACAATTATCGCCACCACTCTTTATTTACATTTTTATTATCTTCATTAGTATTCTCTTTATCCTCGTTATCATGAAGAAAACGAACCACAGACATCGACTCTCTACTTTGAATTTTCCAAATACATCTCTCGGCGCCCAGTCTGAAGGAGAATGAGATAATTTTCTCACTATTAATTTAGTCAAACCGAATTCCTAACTATGACATTATAGAGTAATTACATACTTCTTGTGGCTATTGCATTACATGAAGTTGTCTCTGGGAGTTACATCACACTTATTGCCGCTAATACGACAAGGCAATATAAATTTGAAATGCATGTAGACTTTAATGAAGTAAAATCGGAGTAAGTTGATTAAAAATCTGCTTGAAGTGAGTTCAATAGCGGTTTCAGAGAGCGAGGTTGGTGAGACGGCCTCGTACATCTTTCACATTTTAAGAGAAAGAGTACCGGTTAAATTTAATGTTTACATATTTATTTATTTTTGACTGCGAAACATGTTCTTACGACTTAAATTAATCGCTCTCGAGACTTCATCCAAATGGAATCAGAGAATGGCAATGTCTTGCATAAGGAGACTACTACCATGGCATTGGTGACCCTCCGATCTTGTAGCGAGCATGCAACCACCGCGTTAAGTTGGCTCTGGGGACCGGTTCGATGAAGAAAATACATATTCTATGAAAACCAAGCCTAGTTTTCCGTCAATATTAAACCTTAAATAAACTATTGGGCATGTCTAAGTTTAAACGTAAAACATATTTTAGCAAGGTACATTATTTTCCTTAAAATATAATTTCAAGTAATGAGATTCAGAATAAACTCAAAGGCGTGCTATATCATAAGAAACACTGCGCAATGATCACTTGATTTATTGCTTGCTAAATAAAATCATAATTGGACAAATTCATTGTACATGTATAACAATATAAAAATGAGGTTAATCGGGAAACTTTGCTTGCCCGTCAAGAACATTTCTATCGGTCTCTCGTAGTGTCGTCTACTTCCCGTTATCTGAAAAACAAAACCCGATAATGAAATTTGGTAAATGACTGCTTTATATGTATGAATACTTACTTAACAAAGAGAAAATACTGCTACTAATTGACGTTGAAGAAATAAAAATAAGTAAATTCACCAAAAGTAAGCTGCACATAAATAACAGAAGACTTTCTTTTCAACTTCGCTTTTAAAACATATATAGCAATGACTACCAGTTAAGCTGTAGAATAAACCACTGATACACGAAACTCAAGATAATAAAACAACTATGATGAAATAGGTGTGAATTTTATCTGCACTTACAATTTTCCTCCATTTCTTCATTGTACAAGTTTCCATACCCATTAGCATTCTTGTAGTTATAACCTTCCATTTCTCTGTTCCCGTATTCATAGCCATTGTTGTAATTATTATTCATGTAATAACCTCTGTTGTAGTTATATTCTCCGTTGTAGTTATCGTTATTCCAATAATATCCCCTGTTGTGGTTGTTACCATTTCCGTTCCAGTCGTTGTAGTAGTCATTGTTCATGTTATATCCCCCATTGTAGTAGTTATCATTTCCGTTCCAGTTGTTGTAGTCATTGTTCATGTAATAACCTCTGTTGTTGTAGTTACCATTTCCGTTCCAGTTGTTGTAATTGTCATTGTTCATGTAATACCCCCTGTTGTAGAAGTTTCCATTTCCGTTCCAGTTATTGTAATAGTCATTATTCATGTAATAACCCCTGTTGTTGTAGTAATCACCATTACCATAACCATTGTTGTAGAAGTTGTCCATGTAGTAACCTCTGTTGTAATCTCCATTGTAGTTATTACCATTCCAGCTATCTCCTCTGTTGAAGTAATTATCATTACCTCCGTTAAACTCGTTATTTTCCATGTATTCTCTGACAAAATATAGATAAAATGGAACTTAATGGTCGACAGGGATAGATGTTGCTTTTTATTTTAACAAAAAGATCCAGTAATTACATATGTAGACGCATTTTCAAAAATCATAAGAAATGAATTATCTTATCTAATGTCACAGTGTAAACAAATGTTTTGTAATTGGTAACTTTAGACCCCTAAAATGTTAAAATATGTCTAAAAATACTGATTGCAATGAAATGAAATGTTAGCCGATGTGGCTTTCAATATACCTTTGTTCATAAGAGCAGCCGAAGAACCACATGTTCTGGTAATTTTCACCGTTAGCAAAAAAGGAAGGACACCATCTCATTGCACAACCAACTGAACGGCCTCGGTACCAATCCCTCTGTATCAACAAAATATTTTAGCATTTAATATATGTTTTACTATGAAATTATCGGACCAGTGTTAAATGTGATAACAGTTGCTGTACTTGATAAGTAAAGACGTGTTCGGCATTGAATTGCATTAGGATGTTAAAATATTTAGTTGAAAAATGAATGCAAGAATATTTTAGTTTACTTATTGAAGAGTAAATCTACACCTGATAAAAATCTCCTTCATTGTTTCTATAGTCAAAGCCTTCCATTCCATTGGACCATTCGTCAAAAGCTCTACGGATATTGTAGAAATTGTCACCACCGCTGTAGTAGGCATAGTGATAACCTTGATTGTAGTACCCGTCACCCATTCTACATTCTGACATGCTCATGTCTGCTTGCTCGGCTAGGGAATTGTCCCACTCCTGCAATAAATATTTGAACAGAAAAATGATACATACTCTTTCAAAAATAGTTTTCAATGTGTATTTACACACATTTTCAAGATAAAAGTAGGGCATGCTTTTGTTCTTTCCACTCAAACCTTTTGCATAACGCATGCTCTCAAAGAATGTTTAAAATCATATTTCGGCTCGCTGTGTTGGTTCCGTATTACCTGGCCGCTCACCATATAACTTTATATATTAGATGTATTAAACGTACTACATTTAAAAGATCATGAAAAGGATACATGTGTATCCATTTTCAAGCAATTTGTGTCCTACAACAAACAAGATTCCCACCGATTTCCACCGCTTTTTTTGTAAGATGAGTCCAAGGACGACTCTCATTGCTGCTTTTTAGGAGTCCCAGAATAATTTTGGGAGTCCCGGACAATGATGATTCCGATGAAAACTTTTGTTTTTCCATGTTGAAACGCTAAAATTAAAGATTTGATCGTTCACATTTGTATCAGAAATTAGACCTGTTTCCACTTATATCACCGTGTTGGTCAAAGTTGTTCGTGGAACAGTACATCTAATTTAGGTTTACCAGTACATAAAACACTTGCAAAGTGTTTAGAATGATAAAATTCGGATAAGATCAAGCGCCCACATGGATTGAAGAAACTTGCACTAATGACAGAGTATACCCAAAAGGCAAAAATAACCATTATGCTCAAATGCATTCATTGAGTCCTTAGGGCTCATGATCGTAAGTAAATGCGAGTCCTTCAACTTAAAAACGAGTCCAGGACATAGAAAATGCTAGTCCGGTAAAATCCCTGTACACCACTGTGGTCATAGATCAAACTACAGTGAAACTTGTACTTACCATTCTTTCCCACTGTCTGTCCATATACCATCTCTGTCTGAAGTCATTATGTCTTCCAACAATGTATTGCATAAACCTCTCCGCGCTTTCACAATATGCTCCAAGCACAAACAAGGACAACAGAGAAAGTTGCAGGGTAAACATGGTTACAAATACAAGTATGTCTTACTGGTAGTAACACTTTCTTGGTACTTGTCTTGCATTTGTATAGTTTCCTTTATATACTAGATTTTGTTATGTAACTGTTTCATGCAATGTTCTTTCATTTGCATATGGCAGTCATGACTAGCCTTTTATATTTTCTAAAATACCAATTCATTCATATGTAATGAATAAATTTGCTTAACAAACAATTTACTCATGAACTCTAACTTTTCTGGCGTAAAACTATTTTAATATAGGCCTTTGCAAAGGTAAATAATATGCAAATCAGTAAGAAGAAATGCATGGTATTTACTTAATCTTAGTCTTGCATGTTTATGCAGATTTGTTGATTATAAAGTATTTAATTACGGGTGATATTTAGTTAAAAAGAGTCCTTGACTTTTACTCAATTGGAGACAGAAAAAGAAATTATACTGTCATTTTAACATTTTAGATTCCACATTCAGTGAACGCATTCCCATGTAAATTCCCTGTTTGTAATATATAAAAAGAAAAATAATCCCTAAATACCACAAACATCAAACAATAATACACAGAGGAATATATCTACCGCTTTGGTCGGTCGTACACGAGTTTGAACTTGTTATTCGTACACCCACCGACCTTAGAAAAGATAGTGGAAACCATGATTCGTTCCTTCTGCAAGTGTTGACTGATATATTTATATTTCTGATTCATTTTCTTCATTTTACCAAACTTCAGTCCCGGTAATGATCATCTGTGTTATTTGTTTGCATGCATCGATGGTAAGCTGAAATGTCATGGACAAACTGCTGATTTATTTTAAAAACTCTTGATGGACCCAAAAATGCTCGTTTCTATAGGGAGAAAAAGAGAAACCAACGAGTCTATATCAATATTGGGCGGCCTCTGCTTGTGACCTCTTCAAGGTTCGCCAATAATAGTCTAACTTATTTTATAAAGTCCAGTCCCGTTGTCATAATATTCATGGGTATGGCAACTCAAAGGTGTCTGCTCAGATATACGAATGCATTCACGACTCGGGTCACCCTAGACAGGCATCAATCGTAAGAGTCTTTAAAAACTTCTACTTACAGGTACATGTATGTCTTCTCTTCTGACATTTCATAACTTCTCCTTCCTCTGATTCAATTGTTTTTCTTAAGACAGAAAGACATTTATCTTACAAAATTTTTTTGTCAATCTCAACAGGTTTAATAAGTCTAGGGATATGCCTAAAGCAATAACAAATTCTGACGTTGTAAGATGTTGCAGATGAGAGTCTGACGAATACAATAATTTTCCAACTCCGCCAGAAAAAATGACCCTTTGGTCTGCATGCACCCCTTCAGTAACTTTTCTATTTGCATGTTGGTTTAGAAAAACGCATTTATTATTGACTGAAATTATTCTCAAATGTTAGTCTTTCAAAACGCATCGTTCTATAACATGTCTTAATTTCATTTTATTACATACTAAGAAAGTTTTAAGATGTCAGAAGTATATAGTACAGATGAAAAAAATCCTAGAGTACTGTTCTGGTTGTTAAACTGGCACCAGTCGTTGGAGTCTTTTCAAAACAGTCTTACAATATTACCTTAAGTCCTTTGATAGCATTTTTCATAGAATGTTCACTTCAACTTCTGACTGTTACGACTGGACAAATGGGATCATCTGTGACCAGAATTCTCGACACAGCTATAATTGCCATGAAATCAGAAATCATTAAAGATTCTTCTTGGTGTAACATCACCCAAGACTGACATTTGTTACCCCAATCACGTTTTTCGGCTGGTCAAATAATACCACCTTTCTAAAATAAGAGGTTGGAATATAGAGATGACCACATTCAGTCTAGGGATTCAATGTATTTTATTTTTTTGTGATGACTAGGAAAGTTTTGAGTGTGTGTGTAATAGGTAAGCTAGTTTATGTTAATTTAACTTTTAAGCTGTATAATATATCAGACCCATTTGCATAGGAGTTGCAAATAATTGTTGAAAACGTCATGGTTTTCTTTGTGATAATAGTTTAAGCTATATATCGGACACTATTGGTAAGATTTTGCAATTATTCTATAGGAATAATTCTTACATGACCCTCAAACATACGTTGATTCATTCAAAAAAGTTATTTGAAAGAGGTATATGTACTTTTCTGTAATACATGCATGTAGAAAACGCGCAAATTTTACAGAATCATTTGCAAAATCCAGAAAAGGATTATAGGAGAGATCGTGTGTGCAAGAAAATCCCGCAGTATAATGACTTTATGACTCTCAAACCAACCACCGTTTCTTGTTTTAGTTACATGAAACATAACTGTAATATTTGGGAATGAAAAGGGCGTACATTTTTTATACTAAAAACACAAAATCTAGCGATTTGATAAACATCCATTAATGTTCAAGGCAAATGTTTAACTTTGTTGTGCAATTCTGAAAGTATATTGGGTTGTTTTAGAAAGCTTGTATCTGATATTTGGATTTTGTTTTATTTAAACTTAAGTGTTATGCCATTTTTATTATTTGAACAATTTCTGTTTGTAGTAGGACATTAGTTTGTTGGCATTTTTTCAAACATTGTTCTTGCAATACGTGCTACCAAAACTTTATAAACTGGTTATTTACTTTACAATCAGATCTACGCCTCCATAACATCTGATTTAATTTTTCATGGCTCGTTTGTCTTTTTGTGGTCAGCACTATCTTACTTTGCCAACGAGATTGTAATGTTTCATTATTGCTATACCGCCCACTGATCGGTTTCTCCAAGGATTAGGTAAGAAGGAATCGCATTTGATAAATCTGATTAAATGAACTCTAATAGAAAACTTTATTTTAATAGAATGATTTCGTCTTGAAAATAGCCTTTTGTTATTATAGCGGTTTATATTTTTAAAACTCCATCTCAATCTCAACAGACTTTGTAAGCCTAACATGGTTACTTGAAACCTCGCATAATAAACTATCAGACGGTATGCACTTAGATCGTATAATGAATACGAACTTTCTATTGACCCAGCTACTTTTCTTGAAGTAGGGGAAACCAAGATGTAATTGCGGGCCGCAGCAACGACCCGCTATATTTAATGCGTGGTGAGTAAAAGATGCATGGAGACTTAAAGGTCCAATACTAAGGAAAGCGAAAATTCAAATATACTTTAAAAAGCACAGAAATAAGTTATTTTTAATAAAAAATGAAAGTTGGTATGTAGAAATTCTAAATAAATCACAGTACATGTACAATTATTTTTCTATGCATTATGAAGAAAGTTAAAAAGACCTGGGTGGTCATTTTGTCGATTCACTGAGATTTCAACATCATACACATACTTTTCGTCGTGTTCCAAACACTTTCTGTAAATTTTATCCTGCCAGTCTTCAGTAGTTAGTGTCTTGCATAAGGTAATGTACTTGCCACTGAAATGACTGTCACTAATTTTCGCTTAGTAGAGGACCTTTAAGCACTAGATCGAACATATGCGTCTCTCTTCATTATAAAATTGAGGTACTTCTGAGATGAAAACTTTAGACACAGTCAATTTCTTTGGAAAAGCAAGAGTTGTCGTTTGAAATTGAGTTGTCGTTCGTTTCATAGAGGGCGCAATCTACGCTGATAAAAATAGAAAAAAGCGGTTTTCACGTTTCAGGTGCAATCTACGCTGAGAAAAATGGATATATGATTGCTTTTTCCACTTACACAGCCTTTGACATTATAGAAACGAAGTGCAGTCGACTGAATATTCTTTGATGGCCTTTTTAAATATATACGATATTACCTTACATGTAGCTATTTTTCCCCTTTCTTGACAGGTCTGTCTCCGTGGTGTAATGGATAAAGCCTTTAGCTCATACACTTTTGTGTTAGTGTACTTTTACGAATCCACGAGTTCGAATCCCATCAACACCCATTTTTTTTTCTGCTATTTTAATAATCATTTTTAGCTTTTAAACCATTTAAGAACATTTTACGGCAAATAATCATAAAAATTTTCATTCATGTCAAATTAATAAGGATAATGGTAATGAAAAATTGAGATATACCAGGAACGGTCTATAGAGCATTCCTGGACATACTGTATAAATATTATTTGATAACAGTAAAGTTTTGATACTACAGATCAGTCAGTAGATGTGGTTTCATGTCAGGTTTTGCTTGTTCAACCAGAATTGGTTTCCTCGAGTTCTTTTGGGGCCATGCCTCAATATCAACCATCACCAATTTCCAAAATACTTACATGGGATTATTGTTTGTTGGACCGCTGTGATACTTTGTATCACAGTTTTTCTTGTGGAAATTTTAAGATCATGTCAGGTTTTTCGTTGGGGTAGTCTACATACATGTACACACATTAAATCTGTACTAAGTGTAACAGGGGCGTAATAAGCACAAACGTAAACAGCTCGTTATTTCATATATCTTAGAAACTCTAAACTTGACGCTAACTTTTGTGATGCGAAAAAGCGGTATAATAGTGTCCTCAAAATTGTTAGGTTGATTGGTCATGATAACTAGATTGCCACTGTAGATTTTGAGGCCGAACAAACAGTTGGGAAACAGTAATAAAACTAGATAGGCCGCCAATTTTTGTGTCTGGTGGGTAGGGGAAGGATTTCGGGGGAAGTGGGGGACATGGAGGGGGGAGGATAGTTTCCAAACGCTTCTATTTGCTACATGCGAATCTGGTACGTTATGGTCTAAAAGTTCCCGGAAAATGACGATTGTCAATGTGAAGGATGAACATACACATTTCGACAGAATATTTATTATATTCTAGGCATGGCTGATGAGAACAGCTAGATGCTTCTTAAATTGTTGCCAGGATTTGTTCCACAGCCAGTCTGTTAGTGTTAGAGGGATGCATAATTTCTTACATACTGTTTCTAAAAACAACTAACAATTGGAGTCTACGTTTTATATACAATTTGAGATACAAATTCTATCAAGTGACCGGTGAAACATCCCGTTTGGGCTTCAGTCCGAGTAATCGCGTGTTGATGCCGTTCAATGACATTGTGAGCTAAACAACAATTCGAAGATTTTAAATGGGATGAGACAAATAAAATGTCCAACAAAAAGCATAACTGATATGTGATAAATTATGTCCACGAGGAAACTTTGTGATGAAGTTTGTATTAAGCTATGAGCAACATGTTTATGTGTTTAAATTAAAGGAGTAAATGCATTATTTCAAAATATGTTGTGAACGTTAAATGTGTGTGTAAATTCTAACGTATCAAATTTGGAGAGCACTTAAATTCTACGTAAAATTTTCGCTTTACACTGATTTTTGCTAAATCTCCATTGATTTAAATACCATATGGACAATGATCGATTACAAAGAGCACCACATTTTGGGCAGCTGTGTCGTCTTTCAGATAAATATCTGGTTGAGTAGATTCAATTTCATAGACAGAATATAGTTGTTAGTTACGACAATCAAATAATGTACAGGGCTTCATGTCGGATTTGTATCAGCATGTTCGAGAATACGGATATTATGTTTTCTAACTGTACTTTATTCATTCGTGCTAATTTTTCGTCGAAATTCAATCTCCAAGAATACCCTAAATTATCATGTCAAGTGACAGCGCATCGAATGACTCTATGTGTTTTGGACACCGTATATAATGGATCCACCTATTCGGGTATTCATTTAACATATTATTATATTGAATGTGCTGTAGCCTTTTATAGAATATTACGTAGCAGAAATTTTGATGAAATATTTTTATAAATGTTTTTCGAAGTAAATGGGTTTTAGCATGTACACAATATTATGTTTCTAGACTTTAACGTCAAGGTTGCACTTGTAATATCAGAATTATATAGGATTATAATCTGCCTTAAATTGTATACCGAGCAGGACTACTTGTCAAACATGTATTTTTTGAAAAGTAATTTTAGGTAAATCTTGCCAGAACAGAAAAGTTTGCTGCTCATAACAGGAATCTCTATAGTTTGAAAGTTAAACAAGAGAATCTAATTAAAAAGATGTCGTGATGATTTCATTGAGGTATTCTAAAATAAGTTTAACAAATATTAACTTCAGCTAATTGTAACGAGATGAATTTGGAACTTCAGACTCAAAATGAATTTCTTAACACACGGTTGAATGTTTCACAAAATTGCTGCAAAGTACCACTGATATACAACATGAAAGATCGATTCATTTGATTTTACCCAGATTACGTACGTCATCAGGTTTATGATCTAAAGGTCACATTCACGAATTTAGCATTTTGCAAATTTAGCAGAACTTTGAGAGCTACTTTTGTAATCTTCTGTTGTGGTCATAGTGGTGTCATAAAACGTAGATAGTTGCAGCTAGGATATTTTTGTATTAGTTTTGTACTCCAGTGGTTACCATTTGTACATTCTTTACGTTTACTTGTGCATCGCATGTGCACAAATATAGTGTACAATTATTAGGGAAAAACAAATTATTCAGTCCTTTTCTTTCGTTATATATTTTATTAATGTCAACTCTTCATTTTCCAAAAATTCTAATCTCTGCAAAAAAAAGAGTACATGTATATTCGTGTCCGCAGGTACACTGGTCAGCTTTATTTAGAAACAGCATGCTGTTGCTCTTATCTAAGCTTTTCGTAGGAGGAATGTTGTATTTTCAAAATATCAAGACATTTTGTGAGTAACTAGCAATTAACTTGTGAATTTAACTGATTACCAAAAAGACAGGGTATTTGACTGAAATGGACCAGTTATGAAACGTTTCGAATATGAGTCTGCTGTGTGCGATTTACAGTACTTCGAGTTTGCTTGTTGCCTTATAGGATGTTTTCATACGCCCTATGCTGAATTCATTTTCTTTCATTCTACACTCTTTGTTGTATGTCATTTATTGTGTATTTACCTAGTTTTGGCAAAAATGAAGGGTATTCCATAACCTTAGTCTGTTGTTTTGTCTCAACTGCATTTTTTATTTCATCTTTGTTATCTCTTTAATTGCATATCCATTATCCTTGTTGTTTACCTAATTGTTTTCTTAATTGTTTGAACATTTGGTTTTGTTTAATACTATTTGTATAAATTCCTTTTATGCAAATGCTAACTGGTCCATATCCAAAGTTAAATGTAAAATCATTAAAATACTCATAGATGATTTTGAAAGAATGATGTCAGCTTGCGAAAACGCGATATTTAAGCAGTTTAATAGCCCACACTTACCTGGTAAAAATCTAAGTATAATCCATTTTATATTTAGGTAAAATTATTTGCATACATAAGTTTCAAAACCGTTTCGTCATTTTATACATATACTTTTAAGTAACGTTTATATACTTTTAATAGTCAGTGAACTTGTTTTTCACATATGATATACACTAAGGAATGCAATGAAATAATCATTGTATTATGTCATAATGTCAATGTCTAAAAATAGACCGACTTGGAAAATTCCGTTTCTATTTTAGTACATGACGTTCTGGATGAGCTGATTTTCCGAAAATAAGAACATAATATTTATATTTAGATCGGACGTTCTCAGCTGCTTAATACGCAAGTGCAGACAAAGAACTATTTGTTTATGTACAATTGGTTAATTAATCTAAATTAGTTTGAAAATAGTGTCAAATCTATTGTTTTTCATCAAACGGATAGTACATGAAAAGTTCACTTTAATTTTGTAGCACAATATTGATAAGCGTATGAAAAAGTTCCAATGGTTGTTGCAGGGCACAATCCAAGTATGGTTCAAAGACTATGAAAGGTTATTGCCTTCCAACGAACTGAAACTATAAGTACGTTTGCAGTTTTTCAGGATCTCGTCCGGAAAGGGGTTTGCCTAAAGGCAGCTCAAAAGAGATTTTGTCTGTCATACTCTATAATTTAGACAACAATTTTCCTTTGGATCATAAATAAAAATCAACACCGTTTTATCATCAATGCATTCATTCATAATAATAAAAAATGTAAACGCAAAAATGTCATTACAAGTCCAACGTTAGCATTTTAATCGTCATCTAGGCACCAGAAGTGGCTTTAGGTACCTGCAATGATGAAATATGGCTGTGTCTCTGAAAATATCTCAACTAATTTACAAGTATATAAAAATGTTAGCAATCAGCAATCTGTGCAATGAAAACAGATAAAGAGAAGAAGTTGTTCTATTTAATTGAAAATGACTATTTATATCTATAAAAGCTGTTGCTGCTTATTAAAATGTTGTAAACTTTTGTAAATGCACATATCGAGCCATTGAAATATTATCCCAAATTCATCGTTGAAATGTTTCGGTGCTTATGCATTTTTGAAAGCTAAATATTAAAACAATGTGTTTATTCCTTGTATCTAAATGAGAGCAAAACTAACGCTACTTTACTAGCGCCTCTAGCATTGACCGCAGGTACTTCTGCACTGAAACATCCTGTAGAAATAGTTGTTGCACATGTTTTCCATACAGCTTGGCATCTTGTCTCCACATTCCACTGTAAACATAGAAGGGAAGTGATGGAATCTGTGTAATTTTAATCATCAGTATATAGAGGTAATACTTTCGCAATGATAATTCTAATGAACATACAAATACATAAAAGGTCAAATTTCGAATTGCCTTTATCTACTAAGAAAACAATTTTAAATTGCATATTAGTTTTGTTAAGAACATTTTTAATACAGTTTTTGCAATTGTGTTGTATACACAAGATTAAATGTATTTGATTTTCTAGCAATGATTTATTATCTTTGATGGTTCATTTAAAAAAAAGATCTTTAAACACACTAACTATTTTCCTCCATATTGTAGTTGAAGCCATTCATTCCGTCGTTGTTGAAGTTTCCATACCCGTTCCAATTGTTGTAGTTATAACCATCCATTTCGCTGTTGTAGAAATTTCCAAATCCGTTGTTATAATTATCGTTCATGTAGTAACCTCTATTGTTGTAGTAATTTCCGTTGAAGTTATTGTTATTCCAGTAATATCCCCTATTGAAGTCACCGTTTCCATTCCAGTTGTTGTAGTAGTCATTGTTCATGTAATACCCTCTATTGTAGTAGTCACCATTTCCGTTCCAGTTGTTGTAGTAGTCATTTTCATGAAATACCCTCTATTGTAGTAGTCACATTTCCGTTCCAGTTGTTGTAGTAGTCATTGTTCATGTAATACCCCCTATTGTAGTAGTCACCATTTCCGTTCCAGTTGTTGTAGTAGTCATTGTTCATGTTATACCCCCTATTGTAGTAGTTACCATTTCCGTTCCAGTTGTTGTAGTAGTCATTGTTCATGTAATACCCCCTATTGTAGTAGTTACCATTTCCGTTCCAGTTGTTTATGTCATGTTCATGTAATACCTATGTATTACATTCCGTTCCAATTGTTGTAGTAGTCATTATTCATGTATCCTCCATTGTTGTAGTTACCATTTCCGTTCCAGTTGTTATAGTAATCACTGTTCCAGTAGTTACCTCCGTTGTAATAGTTGCCGAAGTATGGATTGCCGTTCCAGTTGTAACCACCATTGTAGTAGTTACCATTTCCGTACCAGTTGTTGTAGTAATCATTGTTCCAGGAGTTACCGCCGTTGTAGTAGTTGCCGTAGTATGGATTGCTATTCCAGTTGTAACCGCCATTATAGTAATTGTTATTCCAGTTGTTGTTGTAGTTAGGGAAGCCATTCCAGTAATAACCATTGTTATAATAATAATTGCCGTTGTTATCATTACCGTTCCAGTAATTATTGTAACCATAATCGCCATTACCATATCCGTTATAGAAGCCATTATTCATGTAGTTACCGCCGTTGTTGAAGTTATCACCGTACCAATTGTTATAACCATTACCGTTCCAGTTGTACCCGCCTTCGAAGTCATAATTCTCATTATTTTCGCTGCAATGCAAAGTGGCTTCGATATGAATTATGGACATAAAACAAAGATAAACAAATCTAATAACAGAGAAAGAATCATTCTGACTGATTCAATATATTCATTAGCCGTACATATAATAAACTTTTATCGGCAGGGTTCTTATTTTAAACGGTAATTGTTAAGATATTTAAAAATGCGATGTAAAACATAACAATGAAAGTGTTGACATACTTTTGCTCGTAGAAGCACCCGAAGAACCACATGTTGTTGTAATTTTCACCATTAGCAAAGAATGAGGAACAGTATCTCATGGCACAACCAACTGAACGGCCTCGGTACCAGTCCATCTGATAGAAAAATATTTTATCTATGATAAGATTAACTGAACCTAGATGATAAATAAACTTTTGGTTTGAAAGTTAGTATACAATGTACATCATTTTTTCTTTGATAATTATGTGTCCTGCCATACAGCAGCAAAGAAAAGTGGAGATATTTATACACTATTGTGAGTCCATTGTTTCTACAACAGAAAAGGTAAACGGCATTTTGTCCGAAAGTAATGAAAAAGTTGACAATAAACGGTAGTAGTTTGCAATCCTTTTAAGGATGTATTGTGAAGATGGAAAGCTTCAAAAATAACCTGATAGAACTCTCCCTCATTGTTTTTCCAGTCAAAGCCATCCATTCCATTGGACCATTCGTCAAACGTTCTACGGATGTTGTTGAAATTGTTACTACCACTGTAGTAGGCATAGTGATGACCACCACTGTAGTACCCGTCACCCATTTTACATTCTGACATGCTCATGTCTGCCTTCTCTGCTAGGGAATTGTCCCATTCCTGTACGGTATAAATCAAAAATCAATTAATTCTTAATTTTCAATTTTCTCCCCGTTACCGATCGACCTTTTAGAAAGCTGGCAGTTTTTTGTTTGTTTAAAGCGGGTAAGTAATGTTTATTCGCAGGAACGTTGGTCAGGAAAAAATCACAGCCTATGAATACATGAAATGCTTTAATATCGTGGATATTAAACCCCGGTAATAAATGAAAATGGGAAATACATAAAATGGAAACAATAATGTATAGTGTGTATCGGGAACTTAGTGCACGTAAACATATTGTCATGCTCCTACAACCGTTACGAATATTGTCAAATACTTTTAAGGACGTATATCTCTTACCATCTACTAAACGGCTTTTCTGATTAAGAAAGACGGTATTCGGGCGCCAAAAAAGCAGAATTAAGTTAGATTTTATTTTAAAGTTTCGGTAAGAAAGACAGAGATAATTTTGTTATTGTTTGTGTTGCTCCACAAACCTCAATTCAATCCGTCATGTGAGGAATGATTATTGCTGATGTAATGACTTAGGCTGCTCCAAGATGCCTGTTCGCGCTTAAGTAGTACAAAATAAGAACTTTGTACGGTAAACTCTAAATTCATTTTATGTTTTTTATTATCTGTTCTCGATTGCGAAACAAGCTGTTAACAGTATAAATTTAACACTCTCTCGATTCACTCCAGATGGAAACAGCTTCGAAGATTGAGGCTACGTAGAGTTAAGTTTAAGGAGGTAGGGAACGAAGTCTCGACCCTTCTATAAAAGCTTAAAGTTACAAAACAGTCGGTCTACAGTCAGGTTTCCTAGCTGTTTTCTATTTGGTTAAGAAATATTAGAGACGTGATAACAGACTCGAAAACAATAGTATAACGTATATGGAAGGTGAGAATATGCGCATTTAAAGAAGTTAAACGGAATAGTATGCACCATGATTTAATGAGGTATGAATACAAATTTCAACAAGAGATCAAAACCAATGTCAACCAAAAGTTATGATATTACAGGTTTTTTCTTCTTTTCTGATTAATAGCTTATTACTGTTGTCATAGTTTGAGCATCGACGTTTTAAATTTTTAGAAACGTACATGATGTTAGATATTGCTTAATGATCCCAACGTAATAAATATACAAATACCTAAAACAATACATTTTGATTTTGTTTTCATATGATTCTTGATGTTTCAAAAAATATTTCATCATTTCTTTTTCTGTATAATTATTTAGACTGCTTTAAGTTAAATGATTGCACCAATGTTGATTTAATTTGATTTCAGTACGACCATGTTAATGAGTACTATGATCTAATATCTCAACGTATAACGTTTTCGTTTAGGGCTTTAAAGAAAGATTTACCGGTACTACAGTTTCATAAAGCGTTACGTTGTATAACTTCATTCAATACGAAAACTATAGTGATATTTCATTTAAAAGTGACTATTGACTTGTTATGTTAAGAAAAACATTAAGCACTGATTTATCTTAGAAAAAAATAGATATTAACAAAGTTATAACTTAAGTATATGAATTTGTGATAGTTTTATTTTTATTGAATAAAGAGAAATTCTTTTTTGGACTATTCTAGTAAAATATTTTCTTACATGCTTTCAAATCGTTTATTATGTCTTAAGCATCTTGCTTTGTCATAGTGAAGTATGGCCCTATTGCAGGAAATTATAATTTCAAAGTCTTTTGGGAAGAAAGCGAACAAAAAAGTCTTATATATGTATAAACTTGGACTTACCATTTTTTCCCATTGTCTGCCCATATACCATTTCTGTCTGAAGTCATTATGTCTTCCCACAATGTATTGCATAAACCTCTCCGCGCTTTCACAATATGCTCCAAGCACCAACAAGAACAACAGAGAAAGTTGTAGGGTAAACATGGTTACAAACTTCGTTGATCTCCCCGAGAAGTAGACCTCCTTGATAACAAGACAAGAACGTCTCCAGGGGTTCTATGCAATGCTTCTGGCGATTCCTCTTTATATACCAAACAATTTGAATATGAAAATTATTTCACCTTTATCAAATTCTCATTTATGTTTAAGAATTATCTGATTATGAAAATCAAAATGTTGGTAAATAAATTAATAGGTGTCACATTCTATTCCACAGGCAAATGCGCATTTATTGAAACGATTTGATATTAGAATTGCAGAACAGCTTACTCAACGCTTAGAAGTAAATGTCAAGGCTGTATTTAACAAGTAGAACACTTTTTGCCCAGCTAGACAGAATGACTAATTTATTTTTTTAGCATTTAACATTTCTGTAAAAGGCATTCTTTAATAGAATGAAAAGGTAATGAATTTCAGGAAAGAGCGATTTAAGTTTTCAAAGGCCCATGTGTCCCCTGAAGTGATTCAATTCCCAGTTTGAATGAACTAAAATGTCATTTATTCTCAATTTCTTTTACAGTTTTAGCCCATTTCCTTTAGCATACACTTTTTTTAATATTTAAATTTTGATACTTTAAATTTAATACATTTTCGAGATAGTTTACGTAAAATTAATGTAAGGAGCTTAACACCATAAATGCTAGAAGGGGTGTCAGACGTTTTACAATACCATTTGACTTGTACGTTTCAAACATTAACAGAAAATGTAAGTTTTCTTAAATACCTGATAATGTTATTACCTTATGTTTGTTTTCTGTTTCTATTTTGATGATCTGAAATACGATTAGGTCACATAGTGTTAAATGAGTTTATGGTTCATTGCATTTAACATATACGTTTTATATCAATATATCCATTGTTTTACGTTTTGTAAATATGTTCACGTGTTGATATCTAAAGCATGGATACTAGTACTGGTGTTCATATATATTACCTGACGTTGTATGATGTAAATTTTACATTTGGTAGAAATTGCAGTCTTAGCTTGACTGCTTCAATAATATGGAGAGTTATTGTACTAGTGGGGTTCGTCAGTATCTGCGTTGGTTAAAGCTGGTTTCATGATGACCAATGTCTCAGATAAAATCAGAGAAATTGAACTATAACTTAAAATAGAACTTTCATAGATTGGGGGGGGGGGGGGGGGGGGGGGGGGGGGGGGGGGGGGGGGGGTTTTTTTTTTTTTTTTTTTTTTTTTTTGGGTTTTTTTTTTTTTTTTTTTTTTTTGGTGGGGGGGGGGGGGGGGTTTTTTTTTTTTTTTTTTTTTGTTTTTTTTTTTTTTTTTTTTTTTTTTTTTTTTTTTTTTTTTTTTTTTGAAAATTTTTAAACAACTTTATATTATGTTCCATTTTACTGTGGATTTTGATTTATATTTAGTCCAATCCAAGATATTGGCTTTAAGTCAACTATATTACCTACATTCGATATCTACATCAAAGAAATCACTCACTGTAATTCTATTAGAAAATTGGATAGATACCGTCCCTTTTTAAGTCTTGTAAGTTACCCAGAAGTTTTTTTTCTAGTCGAAATGCTTATGAATACCGTTACTTGTCTTTGTGACAAATTTAACTGTCTACTGACAATTGCCCCCCCCCCCCCCCCCCCCCCCCCCCCCCCCCCCCTTTTAATTAAAAAAAAAAAAAAACCCCCCCCCCCCCCCCCCCCGGCCCCCCTTTGGGGGGGGAGAAAAAAAAAAAAACCCGGGGGGGGGGGGGGGGGGGGCCCCCCGCCCCCCCCCCCCCCCCCCCCCCCCCCCCCCCCCCCCCCCCCCCCCCCCCCCCCCCCCCCCCCCCCCCCCCCCCCCCCCCCCCCCCCCCCCCCCCCCCCCCCCACCCCCACCCACACCCACACACATTTTTTCAAAGTTGATTTTTTTTGGGTTTTGGAGTTTTTTGATTGACACCTGGCGTCTGATCAATTTATTTGATAGAAAAGAGGATAATTGTAATATTAATGTGGCGCGAATAGACAGGTGCGCTGTCGTTATTCTAAATAATGCTGTCTTTTCCTATTTTGCTAGATGTCAATTGATGTGTAAAGTTTAAAATTATTTCGGGTCCGCTACGTGTTCGTACTTTTAACTTATTCGGGCAAAAATTAACAGAATACGGACATGATTTTAATGTCAGTTTGAAAATGTCGGATAAAGAGACAGGGCAGGTATGAGAATATGGCTAGACGTAATGGCTATTAAGTGTACAAGACTCAACTTTAGGATAAAAGTTCAGCACGGTATAATAAACGAAACAAAAATGTGGAAATCGGATTTTTTGTTTACTCACAACTGTCATAATATTATCATAAAAGTTCATCGTTTTCAAATCGATTTACATATTTTCTATATTTGTGACGCTGACGTAGTTCGCGACTGTCGAACACGCGTGCAACATGTGTTGTAGGCTCTCTTGTCTCATGCCAACGTAAAACACACAAACACTGTTCTTTGAAAGCTTCATAATAGCATCTGTCAAAAACTCTTCGGCTTTCGATAGGACTATCTTCTTATTAACAATTCACTAAAATAGTTTGTGACTACGAGTATAGTGTTCATACAGTTTTAGATAAACGCGAAATTCAAGTTCAAGCTGTCACGCTTGTTTGGATGCTTTGTATATTATTCTTAACACCCTAAATTGCAGTAAATAATCGACAAATACATATTTGCTTACACAATCTTAAAAGTAACATACAATTAACATTTAATTAAACAATTAATTTTAATAGTGCTACCTAGATCAGAAATGTTGAAGTCACTATATTCGTAAAGAAGAGTATTGAAACTTACTTCAAGATTTTGCAGTTGTAGAAAAGTACTTATGCTTTATTTTTAATAAATTACAATGATTCATGAACAAATATGTCAATACTAAAATACAATAAACTATATAACTATAAAGAAGTTGCAAAATGCTTGAAATAATTTTTATAGTTTTCACATAATTTTACAAAGGCACAGTGTCTTATTCCATGTAAGGAATCATAAAAGGGTATTAATCTAAGTTTTATGCACGTACGTAAGACAAATAGTAGACGCAGAGAATACGCTAGTTAACTTGTGTCATTTGAAATGAATATAAAAAGACTAAACGTCGGTACACGGTCATGTTTCCGATGTCACGAACATCTTTCAGCTTTGATAAGAGGTATGTTTAAATCCGACAGGCTTATTTTTGTACAAAAACAAGCACCTTATCGCAATTCCCTACCAACAGTGAAGATATAAATCATAAATTGCCTTCTCTTAGATTTTATGAAAAAAAAAGATAATTTTAAAACCAGTTAAAAGCTACCCTTCTGCGGTTGAGGATCGTTTGAACTTCCGATATGACCTGACTTCGAATGAAATAGTTTTTCTTGTCCTTCAGTTACGTGGTTTTGCTGCAAATATAGATGCATCCATGAGCTTTCTAGTGGTAAGCATATCTCTGTTTATTCCAATGGTATAAAATATATATGCATATGGAATATCAATACTATTTAGTAGTAAAGAAATGTTTGCATTTCTATTTTCAAATACAATTTTTAATGCATTTCTAGCTCTAGTTAGGCTCAGTTTTCATTGAATTGTTCATATGTGATTATTGTAGGATTGACAGTTGTATATTTATCTACCAATCAATAATCAATTGCTTAATTAATGTAGTTCAAAATATTTAAGATAGTTTTATCAAATGGTTTAAATTTCGTGAAGTAGCCAGATCCACTGACAAGAATGACAATAAACGTACACTCTATAAACTTAACGAGTTCGTAATATCATCTATATTTGTCGTTCTGTATTTACTGCAATCATTAATGATCTCTTTCTACTGTCGGCATTGGTGCCTTATACAATATAGTCTGATCTCTCATCAGTTTTGTACTTGAATAGGAAGTTGTATGTTTTTCATATAGATATTTATAGTTATAGTTCTTCTTTGAAGCATAAATACTTGCAGAATAAGCACACGCATGTGGTTACATTCGTGTGCGATACAGTAAAGTCCGTATAAACGTCGGATATAGCGAAATTCCGGATATACAATGTGAGGAACAAATGTTCTGGGCCTGATTGTTTTCTTTCTATATTTAATACGAACATACTCCAGATAAAAGGTTCCCAAGTTGTTCGTTATACGGGGTTTACTGTATCTATTTTGCTTTGATTTTGTCATAATAGCTTTAACTATTACTTGATAAGGTTTTATTTCGAAATTATTGTTACGTTACAAGGGATTTACATTTCAATTCATCTGATTTTTTTCGGCGCAGCCGTATAAAGCTAGCTTTTGTCCGGAAGTTTGGAACTTTTCAACCGCCAATGAAATGACAAGTGAAATGTATAAGATTTTTTGAATTGACAACTTTACGCTGTAAGGCACCTTTAAATATGGTAATGCTGAAGAGACAGGTCAATAAAATACTCTTGCGTTTTCAGTCGTTTATAATTTAAGTAAGTAAATAATTCATATCTATCAACATAATATGTTGTTGCCGCCAAACTAATGTTAGATTTCAGTCTTTCTCGGCCAGTGAATAACAGTCAATAACTCGAGTAACTTATTTGATAAGAGAAACAAGGATTATGTTTGTTTTCCTAGTGCACATGTCACGATACATACTATATACAGTTTGAAAGACAGTAGCCAAATGGCCGCCTAGCTCAGTCGGTAGTGCATTCAAACTAACATAACTGTAAGCGAACGACCATGTGTTCGATTCCCGGTCTAGGTGTATTTTTTTTCTTATTTTTTTCTATAAAATCTAGCTCCCAATTGCGTTTATATTGTTACTCAAAACTGCGCCGAAAATCTTTTTTAAAGACAGTTTTTGTTTTCGCATGTTAAAAGAAAAATCCGTATAAAATGTCAAACTGTAGACTTGTACCTGTTATAATCATATATATTGTGTTTTGTCCATACTTAAGAAATGTTATATGATGAGTGATTCTACCTTTGCGACCATTGCATTGTGATCATCTTTTGATTTTGATTAAGTACAATTGTAGTTAAAAGGGATTATGATTGAAAATTAAATGACTGAGTAGCGGACACGAGTGCTCAGACAGATCATAATCTGCATTGGTAGAAAAGGGAAGAGCACTTGCAACCAGAAATATTGATTTGATGCAATTTGTTATAACTGCAGGCATTTGTCAACGTTTATTTAAATATGTAAGACACGGTAAAACGTGCACACTTAGCGTACAATATTGAAAATTCATGGTTCCGACAGATTTGTAGAACATAAATATAACATGATATAATGACTTTATTTGCTGCCGATGCATCTGTCCGTTATCGGATATTAAAATCTATGTCACACAAGAGCAGAAAAATTCACCAGGTATTTATTTACTTGTCAGAGGTCCAAACCATGTAAATCACTATTGTTGGGAGTAAACACAATACGCTCCTGTTGTAATTTAATCACATTTAATTATTGGTCATTCATTTGTAATTGGTTAATTTAATATTTGCGCAGTCTTTAATTATTTTTGTCTTGTGACGCACAGCGTTATATGTTTTGTTTTCAATATTTAATGAGATGGATTAATAGTGAACAATATTTATTAACATAATAAATAATTTTTCAGTTTTGAAGATTGAACACGTAGATTTTGATATGGGAGGGTCCCAAACAGGTGGATTAAGCAAACGTGAATTATCCCGACTCAATAAACATGTAAAAATGTCGATAGACGAGATACAAAAGTGGCACAGGGATTTTAAGAGAAATGCCCGCGATGGGAGGTATTTAAATAAAGAGAAGTTTAGGGAAGTGTATCGGAACATGTTCGGTGGTGGCGCGACAGACTTTGCAGATAATGTGTTTCGAACATTTGACCGCGATGGAAACGGAAGTGTAGACTTCGAGGAATTTTTGATGGGAATTTATATGACTTCATCCAACGATATAGGACTGAAGTTGAAGTGGGCATTCAATATGTATGATATGGACGGAAATGGTTCCATTGATAAACACGAGTTATTTTCAATCATAAATGTAATTAGGTTTGACAAAAAAATACTTCGTTTACTATGGAAGTTAATTTTTTCCAAAATTCTGTATCACAATTTCTAATTTTGATTCTTTTACATTAACATAATATTTTTGTTTGTATTTAATTGATACTGCCATGACTTTCATTTAAAATGTTCTATGTTCTAATTCCTTTTTAGCTCACCTGAGCTGGCTCAGGGTGAGCTATTAGGATCGATGAATGTCCGTCGTCCGTCGTCCGTCCACATTTAGTTCGTTAACGCTCTAGTGGTCACATTTTTTCCTCAATTGTCACGAAACTTGGTCAGGATGTTTGTCCCAGTAATTACTCGGACGAGTTCGAATATGGGTCATCTGGGGTCAAAAACTAGGTCACAGAGCCCAAAAATAGAAAAATCTTGTTAAGGCTCCAGAGGCTACTGTTTCAGTCCAAATATCCTGGCAATTTGTCAGAAAGGTTGTTTGGTTGATTTCTAGCTCAAGTTTTAATATGGGTCACCTGGGGTCAAAAACTAGGTCACACAGCCCAAATATGGAAAAACCTTGTTAACACTCTAGAGGTAACATTTTCAGCCCAAATATCCTGGAAATTTGTCAGAAAGGTTGTTAAGATGATTTCTAGCCCAAGTTCGAATATGGGTCATCTGGGGTCAAAAACTAGGTCACAGCCCAAATATGGAAAAACCTTGTTAACACTCTAGATGTTACATTTTCAGCCCAGATATCCTTGAAATTTGTCAGAAAGGTTGTTTTGATGATTTCTAGTTTGAATAGTGTGTTGTTTATTGAACACCTCATTTGCTAATTTTATTGCAGTATTTTAACACCATAAGATTGATTTGTAATCAGTACACATCTTGGATCTCTCATGGTAAGGCCAGAGTTTTTATATCTCTTGGTTTATGCGACTGCCTGTCCTATGTTTTGAAAAGGTAGAATAACAATGACATTATGAACTGATATTTTATTTGTATTATTTCCGCTGTTCCGACTTCACAGACTAGTTAATGAATTGTCAGAATAGTAGGGATATATAATTGAAAGTAATTATTTTAAAGTGTTTATTTTGTTCGAAAATGACGATTATTGACAGGTGCAGTAGACTGATGTTCAATATGTGCTCTGTTCAATACAGTAGGAAAAGTCCTTCATACTCAACATTTTAGAAAACTTCCCATAAACCAAGCAATATAAAAACTTTGGCCTAAAATTGGCACTTATAAAGTTTTAAATAGCGATGATGCAATACATGTTCTTGACCCCTAGTTGAACTTCCATGTTAAAGAATGTAGTTGTAATTTTTGCATTCACATCACAAGACTTACTCTTCCATCTATCACTTTGGAAAGTACCATAAATTGTTAAAAAAATGAACAGCTCACAGTGCAGATCATGATCAGACAGAAAAAAAATTGAATAGCTCACAGTGCAGATCATGATCAGACAGCAAAATAATGAATAGCTTACAGTGTAGATCATGATCAGACAGCAAACTAATGAATAGCTTACTGTGCAGATCATGATCAGACAGCAAAATAATGAATAGCTTACAATGCAGATCATGATCAGACAACAAAATAATGAAAGTGCAGATCATGATCAGACAGCAAAATAGTGCATAGCAAACAGTGCAGACCATGATCAGACAGCTAAATAATGAAAGTGCAGATCATGATCAGACAGCAAAACAATGAATAGCAAACAGTGCAGATCATGATCAAACAGCAAAAAATAAATAGCTGACAGTGCAGATCATGACCAGCCAACATACAATGAATAGCTTACAGTGCAGATTATGATCAGACAGCAAAACAATGAATAGCCAACAGTGCAGATCATGATCAGACAGCAAAATAATGAGGCCTAGAACTTAGATATTCAGCATGTGGCAATAATTGACTCTCTACCAAGATTGTTCAAATCATGACCGGTGGGGGGGATCTTTTGATTTTACATAAGCTTATTAAGAGGATATCATGAGCCAAAGGTAAAAATTGATCCTTTCTGCTATTAATAACCTTTTATTTTTGCCAATGGTAGACAGGTGAGCGATACAGGGCCATCATGGCCCTCTTGTTTACTTTTATTAAAGAAAACATTTATTCTATTTAGGAAATGTATGCACACTATACTTTACACAAGTGATGATATTCCATTACGGCTATCGCCTTCTTTCTAACGGTTTACTGTGTGATGAAGTTGAGTCACGATAAGCTACGAAAGCGGTGCACACATTACGATTACAACCGTACGAATCAGCCAAGACTCCTAGGATAACTATGTATTTTAACCATGACGATGCGCAAATTGACGGTAGAAAAACATCGCATTTCGCCATCTTAACTTACTTCATCGAGATCATACATTTGCGTATCGCTGTTGTGAATTGTATGTTTATTTTTGATACCATAGTATCCAAGCAACATGCTTGTATCATAAATGTTATGAACTAAGACACGAAGATGAATAGGAAAGTAGCTTTGGTGTTAGCTTATGACACAAACTCATAAAATAATTAACAACTCCAAAACCTTATAAAAGACACTGATACCACACGCACCTCAGTCCATCTAGCTGTTAATTGGTACTAGCGTTGAAAACTCGCTGCGCGAGTGTGATGACACATGGAATGAGCGTTCGAGCGCGATTCAATAAGTTACGGTGCTTACTCCGTAATCAAACTAAAATAAATTCGTTTCAAATATTAAGAAATTAAAAGAAACTGCATTTGAAAATTCCTGTTTGAACAAATTTACTCGAAAAATGAATGTTTGCTATAGCAAATATTGTCAGCTATAAAAATGTTGCCAAATATACCCAGGTTGATACTAGTCTACTGATCGTCTGTTTGGTAATATTTATATTTCATGTTTTATGCATATATGAAGTACATGTACTTATTTGCTTCTTCAATTTTGTTTTTATCTTATTTTCGAAAGTCTGCGTATCGAATCAACGAAACAGAAAAGGACATCACACCAAAAGAGCTAACTGAAGTACTGTTCCATGAAATGGATGTAGACGGGAATGGGGAAATTTCATGGGAAGAATTTCGTTCAGCAGCTTTGAAGGACAGAAGAATATTACAGCTTTTGCACATGGAATAAGCCGAACTATACTCCGAGAGGATGGATTATATAGGCAAATACTAGGATTTATAAAATTTAGTTCAGTGACCTAACTGAAAGTTTTCAACAAAAAATCCAAGTCAACAACACCATGTGATAGACCAATTTGTACCATCCAAAATATAAAATAATTCTACAAACATTCAAAAGACAAATAAATTATGTAACTGGGTATGAAAGACGGTTTTATGCAATTGTTTGTAAATGTCAAAGTTCCAAGTTGACTTATAATGTCATTTGAATCAAAATGTTGACGGACGACGGACGGACGACGGACGACGGACGACGGACAATCATCGATCAGAAAAGCTCACCCTGGCGTAGCCAGGTGAGCTAAAAAGGAAAGAAAAGACAGCTCAAGTGTTTAACCCTTGGTCCAAAGTTGTTTAAAGAATTCCATTCCATGCAGAACTCTGGTTGCTATGGCAAAAAATAGGAAAAACTTTAAAAATCTTCTTCTCTGAAACCACAAGGCCTAGAGCTTAGATATTTGGCATGTAGCATTGTCTAGTGGACCTCTACCAAGGTTGTTCAAATTATGACCCCCGGATCAAAATTGACCCCGCGCGGGTGGGCCCTTAGTTTTTGCATAGGAATATATAGGGAAAACTTTAAAAATCTTCTTCTCTGAAACCACAAGGCCTAGAGCTAAGATATTTGGCATGTAGCATTGTCTAGTAGACCTCTACCAAGATTGTTCAAATTATATCCCCCGGGTCAAAATTGACCCCGCACCGGGGGTCACTTAGTTTTGCATAGGAATATATAGGAAAAACTTTAAAAATCTTCTTCTCTGAAACCACAAGGCCTAGAGCTTAGATATTTGGCATGTAGCATTGGCTAGTGGACCTCTACCAATATTGTTCAAATTATGAGCCCCGGGTCAAAATTGACCCCGCCCCGGGGGTCACTTAGTTTTGCATAGGAATATATAGTAAAAACTTAAAAAATCTTCTTCTCTGAAACCACAAGGCCTAGAGCTTAGATATTTGGCATGTAGCATTGGCTAGTGGACCTCTACCAAGATTGTTCAAATTATGAGCCCCGGATCAAAATTGACCCCGCACCGGGGTCACTTAGTTTTACATAGGCTTATATAGTAAAAACTTTAAAAATCTTCTTCTCTGAAACCACAAGGCCTAGAGCTTAGATATTTGGCATGTAGCATTGGCTAGTGGACCTCTACCAATATTGTTCAAATTATGACCCCCGGGTCAAAATTGACCCCGCACCGGGGGTCACTTAGTTTTGCATAGGAATATATAGTAAAAACTTTAAAAATCTTCTTCTCTGAAACCACAAGGCCTAGAGCTTAGATATTTGGCATGTAGCATTGGCTAGTGGACCTCTACCAATATTGTTCAAATTATGACCCCCGGGTCAAAATTGACCCCGCACCGGGGGTCACTTAGTTTTGCATAGGAATATATAGTAAAAACTTTAAAAATCTTCTTCTCTGAAACCACAAGGCCTAGAGCTTAGATATTTGGCATGTAGCATTGCCTAGTAGACCTCTTTAAAGTTTGTTCAAATTATGACCCTGGGGTCAAAATTGACCTTGCCCGGGGGGGATCATTTGTTTTACAAAGGCATATATAGGAAAACTTATTTGGTATATAACATTATCTAGTGATCTTCCACCAGGCAAGTGGACTTGTACCAAGGTGAGCGATATAGGGCCATCTTGGCCCTCTTGTTATTTATTCTTTCGACCTGTTTCGTTCAATTCTAGTTTTATCTTTCTCCAACTTACATATTTTAGACTGTCATTCACAACACAACTATGAACGTCTTAGCCAACAAGAAGTACAAAAAATGTACAAACTTTAGTACATGTACATTAGTAAACTGGATTTAATTAACTTTAAATACTTACAACTTTACTGATTCCTTATTACTATTGTATAACAAGACCTATAGATATATTTCAATATAATTGCTATTGAATAATATCAATTGTTAGTAAAATGTTATTACTGTGTAATGAAAACAATGCTCTTAATGTAAATAAATGAACAATATAATGAACAGAAAAGTAGTATTCATTGTTATGTTTCTAACAAATGGTCATATATTGTCATATATTTAACGAATTGTCATTGGCTAACTGTTCAATCAATATTGTATGAGACGGAATCTTAAAAATTATTCATGTAAGCGCATTTAAATAGTAGCTAATGATTTTGACATATCTTTTTTAAATAGTAACTATTGGTTTTGATATCTTTTAAACATAACTCCAAAAACAGTTCATTGTCAACACCTTCGATAACAATACGAAATATAAATGTACCTGTACTTATGACTGCTGCAGAAAAGGCTTTGGACATGACCAGAGGAAACAATTTTGTAGAATATTGCATTTATATTTAATATATGATTATGTTTGCTTCTGTAAGTACATGCTGTAAGGTCAAAATGATTCTTGAACCGTCCATATTGGCGAAGTGGACGGGTATACAATCAAAACAGTCATAAGACCAATCAATACCTTTTAACACTGTGAGATATATGTCTTGCTTTTGCCTTTGTGCGACTAAAGGTATATCTATGGACTTTGAAAATAAAGGTATATCAATTGATTTTGAAAACAGTTCTATACACTATGATTCAAGAACTATAATATAGTAAGAGATAGAAATAAATTGAGCCCCAAAATGAAGTTACCATACGTTTCAAACTTTGGGGCTAATTTGACGGACATACTATCCGATAGCATGCTGTTGCTATAATTTTGAGAGTCGATTTTATTCGAACGTTTCACGTTTTGTGTGTTCTAAACATTCATGCCAAAATGAGCAGTTTTTTGTTAATACATTGTAATTGAAGATTTGATGCATTTTTAAAGAGGTCTATGAAATGAAACAGAATGTGTTTTAAAGCAAAAACATAAACACCGTTGATTAATTGAAATGAAATACACGTCTTAGCCATTTCTCATATTGTAAGTAAATTCACGCAAGAAAATTTTACAGTAGAAATCAAATCCCTCAGACTGTCCTTTCGGAAATCGACACTAATGAAGGACAAAAACAATTATCTAAAGTACAAAAGAAAAAGAACATACAATATAAAATGCATCCAGAGAAACCAATGCAGCATGTATCTGTTTATCGGAAACCTGGCTTGACCATACGATTTTTGACTCTGAGTTACACATCGATAATTACATCATTCGACGCAAGGATAGAAATCGACAAGGCGGAGGGGTATGTGTATATGTTCGAAGTGATATTGCCTTCAATGGACGGGATGACCTCGATCAAGATGATTTAGAAGCGACATGGATAGAACTTTTACTTCCGAAGTCAAAGCCAATTATCTGAGGTGTTTTATACAGACCACCTAAACAGTTAAATTTCTATGAACTCTTAGAATCAGTTTATTCTTCTACAAGTCATTTTAATGAGTATGAAAACATTTTACTTGGTGATTTTAATACAAATGTGTCTAGTTTATATAAGTGTGCTTTAATGAAAAGCTTGGGTTCTTTTATGGAAATGTTTAGTTTATTCCAGTTAATAAATGAGCACACCAGGATTTCAACATCATCATGTTCAACAATTGATTTGATATTAGTTTCTGACAGTGAAAGAATTTCACATAGTGGTGTTATGGATGTTTGTATTAGTGATCACCAGATGATATTCTGTACCAGAAAGGTTCCAAAAAATTTTATTGGTAAACATAATACAGTGAAACTTCGGTCATTGAAGAACTATAATAAGGAAGATTTTCAGCAATGCTTGTTAAATACAGACTGGAGTTCCGTTATCACTTGTGACACTGTTGTAGATGCATGGAACAATTTTAAATTAATTTTCATGTCAGTTATAAATGATATCGCTCCGGTTAAAGAAGTTCGTATTAAACAACGTACTGAGCCATGGATTAATTCAGAAATCCTACAATCTATAAAAGACAGAGATAAAGCTTTTTATAAGTTTAAGAAAAATAAATGTGATGAAAATTTTGTTATTTTCAAAGAATTAAGAAACAAAGCTCAGAATCATGTTCATACCGCTAAACAGAAATACTTTACTGAAAAACTTACAGAAAATAAGTCAGACTCAAAAACTTTGTGGAAAACTTTAAAAGGTCTTGGTCTCCCCTCAAAAAAAGGTCAGTGTTCTTCTAATAACATAGGACTGAACTTAGATGGTGAAATCTGTTTTGATAAGCTAAAAGTAGCTGAAACATTCAATGCATTTTATACTTCTGTTGCTTCTAAACTTGTTGAGAAACTTCCATCCTGTTATAACAAATATGGAAAAAACATTTCTCTCTTGTTTCTATACTGATAAAGGTGTTAAACCTAATAGTTATTCTTTTTCAGTTGTATCAGAAAACAGTGTTTTAAAGTACTTAAATAAGCTCAGTGCTAATAAAGCTACTGGTCTAGATCAAATACCAGCTAGATTTGTACGGGACAGTGCCTCCATCATAGCTAGTCCTCTCACTCATATTGTCAATTTGTCCATTATTCAAGGCGTAGTACCGGATGATTTAAAGTCTGCCCGTGTTGTTCCTTTGTTTAAGAAAAATGACAAGACTGAGGTTGGTAATTATCGACCGGTGTCAATTCTTAGTATTGTATCAAAAATATTTGAAAAAATTGTATATGATCAACTTGAAAAGTATCTGGTTGAAAAAACATTATTATATAGTTTTCAGTCTGGGTTCAGGCGCGGGTTTTCGACAGATACATGTCTTGTACACTTATCTGACTATATAAGATTCCAAATGGATAAGGGTCATATGGTAGGGATGGTACTGCTTGATCTCCAGAAGGCCTTTGACACTGTTGATCACAGTATTCTATTGATGAAACTTGGAGCCCTTGGGCTAAGTGAAGATGCCGTCAGATGGTTTAGGTCATACTTATGTGATAGACATCAACTGGTTGCTGTATCTGGTACATCATCTTCTAGGCAAAACAGAGTCCATTTTGTTTGGCTCAAAACCTAAAATAAGGTCTCATTCCGGTATGGAAATATCATGTAATGGCAAGATTATTGATGCTGTCCATTCAGTTAAATATTTTGGCGCCACTTTAGACCAAAGCCTGTCTGGTGAGCCTATGGCAAGGTCAGTAATTAGTAAAGCCAACGCTAGGTTAAAGTTCCTATATAGAAAGCGTGATTTTCTAACACAACATACAAGAAAGCTATTGGTTACATCCCTCATCCAGTGCCACTTTGATTATGCCTGTTCTTTCTGGTACCAAAGTTTGACACAGTTGTTGAAAAATAGACTTCAAACGACCCAAAACAAATTAGTGAGATTCGTCTTGAATATGGATTCTATGTCTCATGTTGGTCCAGGTCAGTTTAGGTATTTAAAGTGGTTACCGGTTGAAAAACGGGTAAACCAAATTATTTTGGGTCATGTTTTCAAAGTTAAGTCAGGCATAGCTCCAGATTACCTGGGTGAACATTTTAACCCTGTACACTCATTACACACTCATCGTACAAGGTTTAGGGTAACCTCGTGTCCCAATCCTGATGACCCATCCAGGTTAAATTTTAATGACAGTGGTTGTTTTTGTATTCCCAAGGTGAAGGGATTTGGTAAAAAGTCTTTTGCTTATCAGGGGTGTGTCCTTTGGAATAACTTGCCACAGTTGATACGTAATATTACAGTTTTTAAGCATTTTAAGGAAGCCGTCAAACTTCATTTTTTGTCCTAGTTTTAACATTATGTCTTATCATTCTTAACGATCTCTTTGTATTTTTGTTTTAGTGTCTTATCATTCATAACGATCTCCTTGCATTTTTAAGTTTAATGCTTGAATAGGTATATTTGGTATATTACTTTTTAATCTAGTCTGTGCTTTTAGTGTCATAATACTGATTGATGCTCATATAACTGATTTTTTTTGTTATACAATACTTTGATCTCATCCATATATTGATGTTGTAATAACATAGGTCTGTGATATTATACAAATGTGATGCCATTAATTCATTTGAAGTAAATAATCGTGCCTTTCCGTGGTGTGCCATCAATGTCAAGGACCACAATGGAAATAAGGGAGAATCACTTTTCCCTTTTTTGTGTTATCCTTGGTATTGATGTGCATATCATGGTTTATAAACTTGTGTATACATCTAATTATCTGTATATGTATGCATCATGTTTGTTTTAACCATGTTTGTACATCTGTGATATACTAAAATAAATCTATCTATCTATCTAACACTGAACAGTTGACACTATGCCTGACCAAAGCAGGCAAAAGTACTTAGACCGATAAGAAAAACTAACAGGAAAAATAGTTACAAAAGTGTACCTGCTGGAACAAACTGAAGAACATATTCTCGTATTACCTTGAATCAGATTAAATGTGGCCTTATGTAACAAACATGACTTATCTCTTGTTAAATTAAGTGAGCTGCGCTATATTTTATTAGAGACAAAATATATTTGTGATTATACAGTCGACTAATATATTTAAAAAAGTGAGAAACTGATTTAACTTAACCGGTCATTGTTATTGTTGACATTCAAACCTACACTTATCAAACTGAATTAAGGTTAATGCACGGTCATTCTTCATGATAACAAGTTGTTGTACTGACCTTGAAAACCGACACAACTTTAATAATCACTTAACTACATGTAGTAACTTTACTCTGTACTAAACGTAGCTCACAGGTTTCAAAATCACTTACGGATAAATCTTGGAAGGTAATATTTTAGAAATATTAGTATACAAAAATGTAATTTTATAAATATTTCGATTTAGTATATATTTTGTTTATAAACAACGGCGAGATTTTGTGTTATTTGCTTACGTATAAGTTTTAAAAGTAGTCTACTACATCTAATCTTAAACTCAACTCCAGCGCCATTTAAGGCGATGCGCTGGAAACGATAACGGTTGAATGAGTTGTCCGTCCTTTTCATTTTGTATATAGCATTAATATTATCAGTCAAGTTCATTCTCCGCATGATATTTTTACTATACATATTTACAAAGTATTGCGATTCTGACTTCGTCTGAATATTTCCAAAGTGCTTTTGGGGATATAATCTTTATGATTAGGGAAATCATTTTCCGGTAATACCATTTTTGTTCATTTGTACACAAAACGGAGATGAAGTGACAATCAGATTTAGAGAGGTTGAGATTTAAGACGGGTACGCGTATGTGTACGTGTAGCAAAAACTATCGTTCGCCCTCAATGCCATATGAGTTACTAAGACTGAACTTCACGAAATCTATGACTACATCATGGTTGGCGCCGGATCTGCAAGATCAGTGGTTGCATCTAGACTTTCAGAAGGCCCAGATGTAACTGTGCTTCTGGTGGAAGCGGGTGGGGATTACACTGAAAATGAAACATATCACGTGCCATTGCATTTCTTTGATCTTCAAAAAACAGCGGCTGAGTGGGAGTACTGTACTGTTCCATAGAAAGAATCCCCCGTCTTGGTATGGTTGACAAACGTTCATACTGGCCAAGAGGAAAGGTTCTTGGAGGATCAAGTATTTTCAACTCAATGCAGTATACACGTGGCAGTCGGTATAATTATGATGAGTTGGCGGAGCTTGGATGTGATGGGTGGAGTTACAAGGATGTTTCCCGTATTTTTTTAAATTAGAAGATATGAGAATAGACAATTTAAAAGACTCAAAATATCACAACATTGGTGGATATCTTGCAGTAAGTACTAGCAACATAACATCAAACGCCGATATGTATTTGAAAGCTGAAGAACACATAGGATATAAAATCGTTGACTACAATGGCGAGGTACACGAAGGTTGGAGTCCGATTCGTGACGGTGTTCGCACTAGCACATCCCTTGAATTTCTTTGACGTGCTATCGGCAGACCAAATCTCTATGTTGCCACAAGAACATTTGTGGCAAAAATAGAAATACACAATAAGCAGACAAAAGGCGTTTATATGATTCGAAACGGACGAAAGAATTATATTAACGCTAAAAAGGAAGTTATTGTGTGTGCCGATGCGGGAATTTCACCACAACTTTTAATGTTGTCAGGGATCGGACCAAAGAAGCATCAAGAAGATATGAAAATCAAGGCTGTGGCGGACTTACCTGTCGGGGAAAACTTTAAAGATAATTTATTACTGCAAACATTTTCCAGTATCACAGAAGATGTTGGTATTACTCCAGAGAAGATAAACAGCTGGAAAAAACAAAAACAAAAAAACAAAAATAATATCAAACAGAGAATGCCACATACCAAAAACGCAGCCTCCCCAACACGAGCCCCATAGCACCCAGAAGTGCACACACACACACGCACACGCACACGCACACGCACACGCACACGCACACGCACACGCACACGCACACGCACACACACACACTAGCATACAAAGCAAACACACGAGGACAAAACGAACAATTAAAGGAACACAGTGGGGCACAAAGCTTCAGTATAAGCTTTTCGGTACGGGAATTCTATCTATCGCTGGACTAGATGCAACAGGTTTTTTTCGTTCATATTAAACAGTTCAAAAGGAATGTGCCGCAGACATGCAGTTTATGATGAATGGAGATGCATTGCTGACAATTTCTTATGTTTTAAAGATGAGGTTGCCGAAGAGTATGATCAGGGGAATAGATAGTGTAAATCGTTTACACCGGAAGGTGTATAATGAAAATGAGATATAAATGTAGGCTCAATAAGTTACCGATTTAAACTTGGCTTTAGGTGCATTTTCTTAACGTGTGCATAGTTATGTTTTGTAATTGGAATTCGAATAGAAATGGTCAAATTCAATCTTCGCTTGAGATTATTAGAGTATAACACTCAAAATATTTCATGCATTCCTTCAATGATTTAATATGGTTTCATATAATTTATATATACCGCTTGATTTATATGTTATGTGGTGTTGTTGTTTTGGCGGAGTAGGCACTACGACAAAACAAAACAACGACAAATCCATTTTTGGCACTGTCTCGCCTTGGCGGCCCCACAAGAAACCACAACACAAAATTGCAAGATATAACGACAAAGAAGTATGGACATACAGAGTGACAACTTGCAAAAATAATTTATCGTGTTGTCGTGCTGTTGTGAGGCGACCGTTCGTTGTTTCGCCCTTTTGTTGTAAATCAGAGAATTAATTTGACTTTGGGACCAAATTGATAGACAAACTACTCGATATCATATTGTAGGGACATGTAATTTATGTTGATTGTTTAGTTTCAATTTCAGTCATTTCTTTCTCGTTTTACATAATGTGTTCTAAAACATACATGTGCAATAGACATTTGAAGTGCTTATACTTGTTGATTTGATTCAGTGTTAAAGCATAAACGCGATTAGTAGGTTGTCGAACGACAGCCGTTCCAGAGGGAACAAACTTACAAAACAAGTTCATAAACGGATTTTGGCGTTACTACGTTCCTAAAACACAGGCATCTCCGCTGAAAGAAAAAGTTCGAAGCGGTGTAATATTTACAGTATGTTATTTGCCTATGGAATCCCCAAAAATAGCGCATGTTGACAGAAATGCAATGAGTAAACGGTAAACATTTGAGCACTGTATAGAACCGTGTATTGCGCGCACTTCTACTGCTGTTAAATTTCTACGTATTTTCGTTAGCGTATTTAAGTAGATTTTTATTTCTAAACGTTATCTGAATTTAAAATAGTTGTCATGGTTCACTAAGATCTAAAGTTATCCGCATTTGGTAAATGTTTATTCTTCATTTGGCATTGAGACTCGCAGCAGATGTGAAAAATATGGCCAATCATAAAGGATGACAAAATTCAAAGTGATTACTGTCAAAGTTTAGTGAATGTTCAAGTCAAGAACAAATGAAAGTGAAATAAAAGTTCTTTGATTTGTTTTGATTTTACAGAATTGAATGAAACAAGTTTGTTCTTTTAGTTGACATGTGATACACAAAACATGCGTAAATACAATACTGTATGGAGTTAAAGCTCATGTGCTTAGTTGCATTTGTGTGGCATTCCCTGTTTGATATTATTTTTGTTTTTTTGACAGACACCGCCAGTTTTGCTACATACTAGGATTAGTTATATATCTTTTTAATAGAATCAATACAGTATTGGTTAGACTAGCTTGACAAACTCACTTGAAAGCAGTTTGAGATATTAACTACTGTTACGGACGGCATTTTGTAGAACAATTTAAATTATTTATGTCTTGATTAGATGCAGAAACATTCTCCAAAAATTGAAAATGTTAGGCTGCGTTTAGACAGCTGTAGCAAATTTAATTTTGTCTTTAAAAGCTGAGAATGTTTGAATATGCTAACAACTTGTTTTTCTTAAACGTAAGTGCACTACTGGGGAGATCTGAGCTTGCGCTGGGAGCAAGATACGATTGTCATCTAAGTCGTAAAATTGTAAATAGTTCTCATTCTTAAGACCTAGAACAATCCTTTATGCGTATATCAGCCCAAGCTTGAATAGTTATAAGTTTTTGATTAGAACCAGACGAAACAGAGTCCAAAAATATTTATGTGAGAGAAAAACGGAGGCTCTGAAAAGATCGCTTGATTAAAATAGCCAAAGATGAATGATTTTTGTACCGTATGAGCTATTTTGCAGAAATTAATGAAAATAGTTTTCTCTTAACGACCATGATAGGGATATCTATCATTGAAACAGAGATATCTCTCATGATAAGTAGATGCCTCTTTTACTTGTAGACGTACTTTTCTAAGTTTTAGGATGTATCTCTTTGTTTTAACATATACGCCTTTCAGAGATATCTTGTAAGGTAGGAGAGATATGTTTGTACGATAGAGCTACATTTCTATTACTCTGAGATATTTTTCTTTACTACTAGGAGATATCTTTCAAATTATAGGAGAAATTGCTATTAAGAGAAAGATATTTGACCATAAGAGATATCTATCCTGTTCTAGGAGATATCTGTATGAAATCAGAGATATACTTCTTTTTTTATTAGATAGTAAATTGACTTCGTCCGCGGTCATTAACAGGTCCTCAAAATTATATATCAATCTCAACATTAGTCTATAATTTTAAAGTGAAGACTGCAAATCAATATTTATAGCATAAGTAAATTGAAACAAGAGCTGTCACTCATAAGTGACGAATGTCCCCGAAGCGATGACGAATATAGTTGTAGTGCCATTTGTACTCGGTCTATATCACGCAAAACCAAATATCATTTACCTCAAATATAAATCAATATTAATCATATCGTATACAATATACTAGACAATCTATTAAACAACTCTTATAAATAAGGAACTAAATGAACTATATATTGATCTCCTTTAAAGGACATATAGACCTGACCCCGTGTTTATAAACATTTCTTGAGCAAAGTCAATTTATGTCTGTTTACAAAGTTGGGTTCTATAACAAGAATCAGAAGGCATTTCTTGTACTTATTACTGACACTTGTATCTTCAAACTGAACTCTAGCTAATTAGTATTACATTTTGAGCGCTGTATTACTGCAAGTTCAATTTCACATTTGAACACAGGAATACACGTTTGCATTTTTTAGACATTGACCCTCATCTTGTATTCACATTTTCAGTAGTATATCGCTTGGATTTGAACATTTCGGTACTTCACTTGGAGTTGAACATATTGGTATTGCTTGCCTAAACGTAATTAACTCATGTCAACACAACAGTCCCTTCAGTACTTTCAATGCTTTGATCAATCTTGCTAGTAATTTCACGCACGGATATCAAACTACTCTCCGGACATTGTTTTCGGAAACTGATACTGAGAAAGATAAGCAATTATTCAAGGTACAACAGAAAAAGATATAAACTATAAACATAAAATATGAAGCAAAATGGAAGCCTAACAGTCTATTGAACGTACTGGGCTGCCCTATTTTACATTTTGTACAGTAAAGACCCACTTTTAATACTGGCTGTTTTTGGTGGTTTTACATTCAACTAAGACAGTGTCTATTGAAAACATTGAGAAACTGATTTAACTTAACCAAAATGTTAAATTTCTGTACTTGTTACTACTGACTTTCTAACCTATTTATGGAAATCATCATAGTTAGCACAGTCAATGTTCACGATAACACTTTGTACTGACCTTGAAAACCGACAAAACCGTAATATTTACATGTTTTACGTGTACTCCCTATTAAACGTAGCTCACGGTTTTAAAACAGCTTAAGGATAAATCTCAGAAGGTAACACATTATGCAATCTAAATATTGGTATAAAAGCAATAACACATTTGATATACATTTCGATTTTGTAAACAATCTGTTTATACCAAGGTCATTGTTTACGTACATGTTTATAGGTATTCTTAAGATAACTCGTAACTATGCCATTTAGGATATGCGGTTGTAACGATAAGGATTTTCAGCAGAATATATTTCCTTTTTTTATATATCCTTTGCACAGCCGGAATATTTTGTTACACACTCGACAGACATGCATGCGTTTTTGCATACACTTTACATAACAATCTCATAAGATGTCAATATACCTTCGTTTGAGTACGACATGTCTGCTTTACGTCTATGAAGAAATATTTGCACGCGCTCAAAACACTATCCCACATGGGCCTTTACGCGAACGTTGGTAAAAAGAAAATTTTCAAACTGATAAAATTTTGTCAAAGGTCATTTTCAAGGTTGTCTAAAGTGTCAGCATTTGCCTCGGACGTCTGAGTTTTCAGCATTCAGGAGCTGTCGGCATATGCTTTAAATTCATACAGACAAAACGTGTTCCCTACGGTAACTGTCACTTTTATGGAAGGCCAAACCTGCCTTGACCCGCGTATACGGTTAATTACGTTATGGCCTTTGAAAGGATATCGTCACATTCTTTCTCTACATGTCTCATTTAAACTATAATTATTGTGATTCAGACTCTGTTGGAATATTTCAAAAACGCTTTCTTTGATTCAATTTATATGCAACTGAAACGTCATCTGTAAACTACATGTATATTGGATCGAATATCCAATATACATGTAGTTTTCAAATGAAGTTTCAGCGAGACTGGACGTGATGGTAAATTTTCATCCAAATATAAATCAAAATGAAACTTTTTAGTTTTACATGGGTGCCATTCATAGTATTAGTTTAAACGCCACAGGTGGACGTATTTATCTAACTTTAAAGTACCTTTCATGGTACATAAGAATTATAATATCAAGATTAAATTGCGAGTCAGCAAAATGAACTGGTGATTTAATGTTGATGTTATAATCAGGAAAAGCCATTAAGCGTGTGAATTTATATGCCACTAGATAGTGAATACATATATACAAAAAGATAATATATAAGGAACTTTTATGTCTGCATAAGTATACTAGTAAATCATTTTTTTTTATTTTAGCACAAATGGAGCTATCACACGTGTCAGCTGTATTTGGAGCACTTGCAGTTCTTTACTATGCTGCGTTTCGTTCGCCCTCAATGCCATCTGTAGTTACTAAGACTGAACTTCACGACAGCTATGGCTACATCGTGGTTGGCGCCGGATCTGCCGGATCAGTGGTTGCATCTAGACTTTCAGAAGACCCAGATGTAACTGTTCTTCTGTTGGAAGCGGGTGGGGATTACACTGAAAATGAAACATATCACGTGCCATTGCATTTCTTTGACCTTCAAAAAACAGCGGCTGATTGGGAGTACTATACTGTTCCACAGAAAGAATCCCATCTTGGTATGGTTGACAATCGTTCATACTGGCCAAGAGGAAAGGTACTTGGAGGATCGAGTATTTTTAACTCAATGCAGTATACACGTGGCAGTCGGTATGATTACGATGAGTGGGCGGAGCTTGGATGTGATGGGTGGAGTTACAAGGACGTCTTACCGTATTTTTTGAAATCAGAAGATATCAGGATTGATAATTTAAAAGACTCAAAATATCACAATACTGGTGGATATCTTGCAGTTAGTACTGGCGGCGTTACACCAATTGCAGACATATATTTGAAAGCTGGAGAACAAATGGGATATAACATCGTTGACTACAATGGCGAGGTACACGAGGGTTGGAGTCCGATGCAACTAACAATTCGTGACGGTGTTCGCAGTAGCACATCCCTTGAATTTCTTGGACGTGCCATCGGACGACCAAATTTCCATGTTGCCGTGAGAACTTTCGTGACAAAAATAGAAATACAAAATAAGCAAGCTCAAGGGGTATATATGATAAGAAATGGGCGAAAGTTTTACATAAAAGCGAAGAAGGAAGTTATTGTGTCAGCAGGTGCGGTGAATTCCCCACAACTGCTAATGTTATCTGGTATCGGACCAAAGAAGCATCTAGAAGATCTTAAAATTAAGGTTGTGGCGGACTTACCTGTTGGAGAAAACCTTCAAGATCATTTATTACTGCACACATTTTCCAGCATAACAGAAGATGTTGGTATTACACCAGAGAAGATTAACAGCTGGAAGACGAAGCTTCAATATGAAATGTTTGGTACGGGAATTTATTCTATCGCTGGACTAGATGCAACGGCATTCTTCTGTACATATGACACAAACAAAAGGGACTGTGCCGCTGATATGCAATTTATGATGTATGGGGTTGCATTGTCTGACAATTTCTTATGTTTTAAAGATGAAGTTGCCAAAGAATATCTATTTCCTAAAGACGCATTAGGATTTTCAACAGTAATGAGCCTTATTGATCCAAAAAGCGTCGGTACCATAAGACTAAAATCTAACGATCCGTTTGATTATCCGCTTATTGATCCTAGGTATTTGACCGATAAACGGGACATTGACGCGTATGTCCGAGGGTTTCGTTTATGGGAAAAATTCATTTCAACACCAGCCATGAAAGAGATTGGTGCGAGCGTAGATAAAATGAAAGTATCGTTTTGTTCACAACACGAATTTCAGTCGGATGATTTTTGGGTGTGCATTACAAAGCATCTAGCCTACACTGTTTACCACCCTGCAGGCACGTGTAAAATGGGCAGAATTGATGATCCTACAGCAGTTGTCGATCCACAGTTAAGGGTGAAAGGAATTAAAGGACTACGCGTTGTTGATGCTTCAATTATGCCTAACGTTATATCAGGAAATACGAATGCACCGGTAATCATGATTGCAGAAAAGGCTTCGGACATGATCAGGGGAATTGATACCGTAAAACATTTGCAGCGGAAAACGTAGAATAAAAATGAGATATAAATATAGACGTAATAATGTACCGATTTAAATTGTGGTGTAGTTGCATTTTCTTCACGTGTACATAGTTATATTTGTAATTGGAACTTGAATATAAATTGTCAAAGTTGATCTCGCTTGAAGTGTTGAGGGTATTACATTCAAAATATTTGATGTATTCTTCCAATTATTTTTATATAATTTCATATCATTTATATAAAATACTTGATTTTATACGATTTTATGTCGTATTTTTGTTCTGGCGGAGTCGCCAACACGACAAATCAAAACAACGACAAATCCATTTTTGGCACTGTCTATCCTAGGCGACCCCACCAAGACACGCCATGATAACGCAAAATTGCAAGGCCGATATAACGACAAAGAAGTTTGATGAAACAGAGCGACAGTGTGCTAAAATAATTTGTCGTGTTGTCGCGCTGTTGCGTGGTGACCGTTCGTTGTTTCTCCCTTTTGTTGTCGTTATCTTGTCTTGTTGTATTGTCGCTGATTCGTGAAGTCGTTATGTCGTGTTTTCGTCTTTGCCACCACACAATATTGCACAAATCAGCCACCGTATATATTAACCTACTTCCTCTACTCTTTTGTCAAATTACCATGTTTTTGAATAACATAATGTTTAACACATTTTTTGATGAGATTTATTCATGTTACGCATTCAAAAAGTACCTAATGATTTTGATACATATTTTAAAAATAGTAACTGCAGACTGATTCCGTCATGTTTTAAATATAACTCACAAAATATAATTGAGAAAGACAGAGGGGAGAGAGCTCACTTCCAATACAACAATACGAAATTCGAATATTTATAGTTGCAGAAAAGGCTTCGGACATAATCAGGTTCATGTTTGAACTAAAAGTCCACGTTTAAGCTCATAACATGTTCTTTAAAAAAATGTATTTTGTCATTTTTTATTGATGCATTGACTATTTCCCGTATGGTTATAATGTTTATTACGCATCTGCTTTTATAAAGTCGGTTGCAATCTTGATATGATTTCATTTTCGGTATCAATCCTTCAGAAAACGTCGCTCTAGTATTCTGCATCATTTAAAGAAACCGAAAGATCCCGTTGTAAAATCTATGTGACCGTTGATATTATTTAGTTATATGTTCCCATATCTCTGAGGGTAGGTCACAAGGAAATAAAGAAGTTTAGTATGTTTCCATATTTATATTATCAATAATGTTATTCATTTCCTCTGTAGGTTCACCAAGTCATAACTGACTAAAAAGGTGTCCTACAAATACAAGAAAACAAGAATAAGCATAAAGCAAATAAAAACATATAAAAGCAACTAAAAGCAAAAGCAAATTATTGCACAACAATAATTTGGGTCAGACATTACTTAAGTAGAAACATAAATTACTTCAAGACAGTAACAGTTATTAATTATAAACAAGATTTGGGTAAAAGGAATTTAACCAAATGTTTAAATAACCAAATTAATTATTAACTAATATTGATGGACAAGCCAAGGGGATTTGGACAAGGGAAAACCTGGATTTACCTGATCTGTAAAATACAACTGCTTGGAGAAATAAATACTAAGATGTAGTTAGAAAAACTACATCTTTGCTCTAGCTTGGTATCTGTCCAACTGTGTGAACTTAAAATCCCCCCAAGCATGAGAAAGGGTGAGATGTTTATTCAGGTGTTACAAATAGACCAATCACCAGTTGTTATGTTTTCTTTACACACTGTTAGTAACTAAGAGAATATAAATAGAAGTCACCTGATATCATATGATCACATGACTGAGTTGTCACATTTCATGTACAACTCGTGCAAATATTATTAGGTGTAAAACTACTAATAATCACCACTGTGACATTCTCCCCTGCTTTAAAAAAATGTCTCCTGACATTTCAAAATGTACAGACTATGTTCACATTATATTGAATTTGCTGTTTTAATAGTTTTGACAGATTATAGTATTATATGTCACTATATTTCACTTCACTGTTGTCCGAAATACTATGAAAAAGTATTTAAACATTTCAAATGAATACCTTGTAATAAATAGTAGTTTATTCAGTAATGTTTGTTAAACAGAAAACCAAGTTCGTAATATTTACAAAACTTATGATAGATGAAAACTTTGCGAAACGATAAGCTGAAAGAACATTTCACTGAAATGAAACAAAATACTGATGTCTTTGAGGTTTTGCTGATATAATATACCAGCCAGAATTAAGCTGAAAACAAATTTCAACTATTTACATGTTACAATTATACTACTGTAACTTTTGCTTTGGATGAAGGCTACACACCATGAAATGTTATCTTAAGAACAACATTCTTTACTTTAACTCTACCTACTTGCTTGCAAGCTTTTCTTTCCCTAACTATACTTCATCCAAAGTCTTCACTACAATCAGCCAACTTCTGCAGAACAGCTTTAAGGCATTAAAAATTACATATTAGGCAATACATATTGCATAATATTCTCAATACAAAAATTAAAAACATTTAAAAGATTTATTCATTGAAATAACATTATGAAATTATCAGCAACTTCAATGAAAATACACTATGATAAAAATATACTGTGACATTCTCCCTTGACACTTAAACGAAAACTTCAAGCTCCGCTGACTGTTGATACATGACATAATCACCGTACCTCTCAGGCACTTTTCGATTTCTTTTGGGCCGGGTACGTGGTTCAACTGTGATTTCAGAAGCTTCTGCATGTGAAGTTTGATGTGAAGGAGAAGAAAGAACAACTTCAGAAGATTTGTCACTACTTGGAAATAGTTGTGGGACATTACTAGAGGAAAACTGAGTTTGTTCTCCATTAGTACCTGTATTATTCTGCACAGATTGCACAGAAGAACTATTTTCTGAAGATAAAACCTGAACAGTATGACCATCAGAGTGAGAAATATCCACTGTATTGGATTCAGAAGTATTTTCTGACATCTGGGGAACAGATTGCCTAACAACTGGTTTTCCTACAGGATATTTACAAAAATAAGGTAAAAATATATCTGATGCATCACTGTCAGAACCATCTGATGAAGGAATTACCTCATCCGAAACAACAGCTGTCTTAGACTTAGAAGAACCTTTCTTTTGACTGTTTGACTTCACAGAATGTGAAATAGAAGAACTTGTTGGAATAGTGGAAAATGGAAGCAACATATTTCTATGCAAAATCCTTGTTCTGCCACCTCCATTCTCTTTCACAACTTTGTAAACAGGCAAATCTGAGTAGGGTTTTTCTACCACTATGTAAGGATCTTTGGCCCATTTATCTGCCAGTTTATTCTTACCTTTCAGACCAACATTTAATGTTAAGACTCGATCTCCAATATCAATTGTCGCTTCTTTAACCTTCAAGTCATAATTAGACTTACTTTTCTGGGCTGCCTTTTCAGACTCATTGGAGGCTGTCTTATATGCAAAGTCAAGACGATCTTTCAAAGTATTGACATAATGTTTCTTACCGTTGGTTGATGAAACAGATGAAGAAGGTAAATTTAAGAAAGCATCTACAGCTAGACGAGGATGTCTTCCAAACATTAAAAAGAATGGAGAATACCCTGTGCTACTATGACGAGTTGCATTATATGCATGGACTAATGGTGCAACATATGAACGCCAATTAGCTTTTTGGTCGTCACTTAAAGTACTGAGCATGCCAATATGAGTTTGTTTAAAACGCTCAACTTCTCCGTTACCCATGGGATGATATGGTGTGGTTCTGGACTTTTGAACCCCTGCTAGATTACAAAGTTCCCTAATGACACGGCTTTCAAAATTACGGCCCTGGTCGCTATGTAAACGTGCAGGGAATCCATAGTGAAGGATAAAATTTTCAAAAAGGACTTTGGCAGTTGTTGTAGCTTTTTGATTTCTAGTAGGTATTGCTTGAGCATACCTCGTAAAATGGTCTGTAATGACTAGAACATTTTCAAAACCCCCTTTGGAACGTTCCAAGGACAAGAAATCAATGCATACTAGTTCCATTGGTTGTGTTGTTGTAATGTTGACAAGTTCAGCTCGAGTTTTGACTGGAGTCTTACTCATTATACAGCGATGACAATCCTTGATTCTTGAATCAATATCTGCCTCTAAACCAGGCCAATAGAAGCGAGCACGGACTAAAGAAAGAGTTCTGTCACGACCTTGATGACCAAGATCACTATGAAGAGTTTTGAATACAAGATCCTTGAACCGTAATGGTAAAAACAAAAATAATATCAAACAGGGAATGCCACGTACCAAAAACGCAGCCTCCCCAAAACGAACCCCACAGCACCCAGAAGTGCACACCACCAACCACCACCAAGACTAACTGCTGAACAGTACGTCCATCAAGAGTAGAAGTGCGGTATAAAATACCATCAGTAAATGAAAGTTTTTTCCATTCACGAAGATACCTAGTCACCTCAGGAGTTTCCAATTTAAGGGCGTCCCCTTTTGGAAGAACACCGGACTTAACAAGGGAAATAACTCTACCAATGGTTGGATCTGTCTGTTGCTCTTTAGACCAATCAATATTGCTTAACTCAGTGGCTTGAAAAGTTTCAGGGGAATCTTCCTGTAACTCTGTAGTGCCTAAAGTTTCTGCAAGAGGAACAAAGTCAGTAACTGATGCATGACAAATAGCATTTATCACTTCAGGGAACTGAATGACTTTGGGCTCAACTTGTGGTCTCCGGGAAAGTCCGTCTGCATCTCTGTTTGATTTCCCAGTTTTGTAATGAACTGTGAAATTGTAATTACCAAGAGCTGCCAGCCATCGATGCCCAGTTGCATCAAGATTTGCTGTTGTAAAAGCATATGTCAACGGGTTATTATCTGTGTTTACTCTGAAAGTATTTCCGTACAGATAATCATGGAACTTTTCTGAAACAGCCCATTTTAAACACAAAAATTCAAGTTTATGCGCAGGATAATTTTTCTCGCCCCCCTTCAGACCACGACTGGCATAAGCAATGACACGCTCTTTACCATCCTGGAGCTGATACAATACAGCACCAAGACCTTGACCTGACGCATCTATATTTAGAACAAAGGGCTTATCATAATCAGCATATGCCAAAATAGGAGGTGAAGAAAGTTTTTCCTTCAGAATTTTAACTGCATTATCCTGCGCTTCTCCCCAATGCCAATCTTTCTGGTTTTGTTTACGGCTACCCTTCTTTTTAGTAGGAATACCTGTTAACAATTCATTTAGTGGCTTTGCCAGCTTGGAGTAATCCTTAACAAATTTCCTATAGTAACCAGTAAAACCAAGGAATGAACGAAGTTCTTTGATATTTTTGGGAGTGGGCCAAGTAACCAAAGCACTAATTTTCTCAGGGTCAGTTGCTATGCCATCCCGACTGACTACATGACCTAGATAAGTAACACTATTCTTGAAAAGTTCGCATTTGCTAGGTTTAAGTTTTAAACCATGTTGATCTAACCTTTCAAAAACTGCTTCCAATCTGCGAACGTGTTCTTCGAAAGTTTGGGAATAAATAAGAATATCGTCTAGAAAAATTAGACATTCTTTCAAATTTAAATCTCCCATACACTGTTCCATTAACCGTTGGAATGTTGCAGGGGCATTAGTTAAACCAAAAGCCATCCTATTACATTCATAAAAACCAAGATTTCCAACAGTAAATGCAGTTTTGTACTTATCCTCTTCCTTCATCTCTACCTGCCAATAACCACTACGCAGATCTAATTTAGAAAAGTACCTAGAACCTATTAACCTATCTATAGTATCATCTATTCTAGGTAATGTGTATGCATCCTGAATAGTCCTATTGTTTAACTTCCGGAAGTCAATGCAGAATCTAAGACTTCCATCCTTCTTTCTAACCAGAACAACGTTAGAAGAAAACGGACTACTGGAAGGTCTAATTGCATCAGCTTCAAGCCTTTCTTTCAAATGCTGCCTGACTTCTTCTATCATACCTGGAGGTATTCTCCGGTATGCATCCTTAAATGGAGTATCGTCAGACAATTTTATTTCATGCTGAACGATATTTGCTTTACCTAGGTCTGTTAAACCAGTAGAAAAGATATGTGACCAGTTTCCTAGAACTTGCTTAACTCGAAGCAATTGATCTAGAGTTAAATTGTCCTTATCTATCTTAACGCCCATCTCCTCCAAATGTGAAGTTTCACGAGGTGATGACGTTTGCGTTGAAGAAGGATTCAATGAATCCACCACCTTAACACTATGTAATGAACATAAAAGAGTTTTAGGCGGAATATTAATGACCTTGGCAGAAAGGTTACAAACCCTGACAGGTACTCTAACAGTACTACCAGAAGACTTTAAAGAAACCACTCTTGGGCATATGGTAAGACCACCTGATAGGGCAGCATCAATATGTTCAGTGACTGCTGACTCAGTGTTATCTACCTTTCTAACAAGACCATGAATAGTTTTGACCTCATTTGGTTGTATTCTGATAGCATAATTGTTTGTTGTTTTAACAGGTATACTACCATCTAAACTATCCATAGCAGTTTGCCATTCTTCTGGTATACTACAATGTACACCACTCGCTTTACACAACCTGATCAAGTTTGTGCCTACAATTGCAGGAACTTTGTTACCATACTCTGTAGTAGGAACAACTAATACTGGTATGCAAAAAGAACCACTGTTTAATGGGACAGAAATATCCGCCTCAATGTAACCTTTGTAATGTAACTGTGCACCTGTGGCACTTTCAACTGACAGACCAAAATCGGCTATGTCATGTAAAACAGGCAAAGGTTTAAGTGAATGATAAAATTCTTCTGAAATTGTAGTGATCATAGAACCTGTGTCTATTAACCCATTTACTTCTACACCACAAACAGTGATAGAACTAACATTGGAAGAACCAACCATTCTATTTAAAACAGTAGACTTTGTACTATCTACTTTTGCATATTCAATATTACATTTTGGGCTCTGCATTGACTCCGTGAAGTCTTGTTCTTCTGTTTGCCCTACAACAGAAGAACATCCTAGTTTAAATGATCAGTTGCATTTTGTGGACCAGCAGAAGTATTACCACGGCCGCCAGTATTACCTCTACTGTTTCCCCTTCTACTAAAACCTCTACCGTAACCTCTGCCGTAACCTCTACCACGACTTCTAGTTTGACCAGGGTTATTGTACATACCCCTACTATAATCATTACCTCTACCTTTGTTGTAGGATTGGTGGTCAGAGTTACTTGTACCTGTTGGCTGAGAGTTTGAGTTACTTACCAAAGAAGACTCCATTTTACTCTCTAACACCTTCATTCTACTCATAAGCTCTTGAAGCTGTTTTAAAACAAGAACATTAGAATCAGATGTATTGTCAACCTGACTACTATGCTGCTGCACTACCTTAGGTTTTGGAGTGCTAGAGTTGCTAACACTTGCTAACTCTTGCTGCTCTACTTTTCTAATTTCCCTAAGTAAAGACTGAAAATCCTTTATATTATTGTACAAGTGGTGAGTAGTCCTTTTTAAATCTTTATTACTCAAGCCAGTCCATAACTTGTTACGAAGCATAGAATCTTTCGCAACTTCATCAATATGACCTTTTTGAACTGCCCTTGATAAAGTTTCTTCAAGGCGAACACCATAACTCACAATTGATTCGGATGCCTTTTGACAATCATTGTAAAATGACTGCATTAAATCCTCACCGCTTTCTACATTTCCATAAAAAGCATCTAATTTATGTAAAATAGCTAAGGGTGTAGCATGTTCTCCAACAGAAACTAACATAGATCGAGCTTGACCCTTTAAAGAGTTTCTTATGGACTGCAGAACTAATGCTTCTGGTATATGACAGTCACTAACTAAACATTTGACCTCAAACTGCCATATGTTATAACTGACCTCACCCTTAGGTACATCCTCTGAACCACTAAATACTGGTAACTTGGGAATATACGGTGTTCCAAGAACAGTATTATTTAGAATGTCTCTCTTGGGAGGACATGAATCTACAGGTACTTTAACCATTGTATCATGTAGAAACAAACTATGCTTAGGTTCATCTACAGGTACTTTAACCTTTGTATCATGATGAAACAAACTATGAGTTGGTTGATTCACATGAGGCTGGTTAAATAAACTAGAACCTACACATGAATCTGTAACTACCTGATCCTTTACAGGACTCAATCCTATACCTCTACCTCTACCTACCAGAGGAGAAAAATTTACATGAGGAGTACTTTGTAAAGGATGGTACTTCTGAAATTGTAAAAATTGATCATATTCAGATTTGGGAATAACTCTATAAATCTGACCACTATTTATGTCTGAAATGACTTTACCTAAAGCAGCATCAGACGGGATGTCATCAGGACCACCTGTAGCACCCTGAGAATCAGCCATTATGACAATGAAAACACACCAATGTACACTACAACAATGCCAATGTGTCACTTACACAACTAAACAAATGTAACAAAACAATTGTTACAAAAGTGACTTGTACACAACAAATTTCACCTCAACTTGAAAGTGAAATAATAACAATACAATTTTATAAAAACCACACGGTGTGATACCAAGTACAAGGCTTAATATGAGTTTCTGGACAATGCTAACACACTCAGTATTAATACCTGAAAAAGAATCGAGAATGCAGCCGGTACAGTGATTGGGTCAATCCCTACCTACATGTCTCCTGCTACACCCTGACACCATTCAGACAAAAACACTAAGAACAGTCAACAATTGCCCTTTGTGCAAAACGCCTTGCCCAGTATTTTGACAAAACAAAACCTGGATGAATTCCGTCCTTGTACAATTTAAAGTTCACTGAACTTCTACTAGTTCTAGAGCTAGATTTCCTGTAATGTAAAAGATCAGCTCTGAAACGAAAGGATGTAACACCATGTAACTGGTTGACCGACCTTAAATAGTCATTGACCAAGGCAATGCGCTCATTTAAAATCAAGTCTTGATCCCTAAATTCCTCTGGACTAGAGTGAAAACGACTCTTATTCCAATTCGAAATAGAATATGGCGGTATTTCCAACCAAACTACCTTAACAGATGGAAATCTGGATAGAAATTGAATATATTTTTGAATCCAGTAAACCATGTAAGAATGACACTGAGAATCTGATGAATGTCTCAGAGTAATAAATTTTGTACCATTAATGCGGCATGTGAGATCACAAGTACCTAACCATATATAGAGTGTAACACATCTATATATATACACTTTCTTGTGCAAGTTTTTAACAAGCCACTGGTACTGGTCTCCAAGTCTGGCACCGCCACGGTATACAAATTCAAAATTTACACCATTTCTTTTAAAGAAATTAAAATTTGAATGTATATAACTGCCTTTGCTGTCTGACAGAAGTATTGGCTGTGAATTCAAAACACCATTGAATTCAAATGGCCTATCTACATATTTCTGCAGCTTACCTACTGACATTCAACTAACTAAGTACTACTGCAGCTGAAAATAAGAAATGCTGAAAAATAAAACCTGTAAATATAAAATCACTCATTCATGACTTTCTCACCATGCTGTTAATTAGCTATGCAGTGCTAGAAAGTAAAAGAAATAGTTTACCCCAAATTGTAAAATATTCTTTCCCCAGTAAAAAAATAATTTACCAGGTTCAGACCAATATAAGGGAACTGGGAAGGGTTGGGAAATTCAAAATTTCCTAAACTGCAAAAATGTAACAAAAATGTAAACAGAATTGCAAACAAAATAGAAAACTGAAAATAATGAAAGCAAACAAAGTTAATACACTGCAAATCAAATAAATGAAAAACAGAAGAATAATGCACTGCAAATTAAATTAAACAGAAGAAAACACAACACAAGCACAGTTAGTGTCAATCACTAAAACACTGGTGAAATTGTTCCCAATAAACCCCTAATGGCTTCCTCTCCAGACTAGATGTTGGATTCACTGAATGTTTCCAATTATATACTAGTATACCGATATGTATAGTACTACATCAGTACAATCATGTACAGTACTAAATTAAATTAATTGCCATGGACTTTTAATTAATTAAATTAAATACCGGTTTTACATGTTAAAATGATTTTAACAATGGAAATTGTCCATCCTTCAGATAGGACACCCAAAAACCATGTTGGGCGCCATTGTGACCGTTGATATTATTTAGTTATATGTTCCCATATCTCTGAGGGTAGGTCACAAGGAAATAAAGAAGTTTAGTATGTTTCCATATTTATATTATCAATAATGTTATTCATTTCCTCTGTAGGTTCACCAAGTCATAACTGACTAAAAAGGTGTCCTACAAATACAAGAAAACAAGAATAAGCATAAAGCAAATAAAAACATATAAAAGCAACTAAAAGCAAAAGCAAATTATTGCACAACAATAATTTGGGTCAGACATTACTTAGTAGAAACATAAATTACTTCAAGACAGTAACAGTTATTAATTATAAACAAGATTTGGGTAAAAGGAATTTAACCAAATGTTTAAATAACCAAATTAATTATTAACTAATATTGATGGACAAGCCAAGGGGATTTGGACAAGGGAAAACCTGGATTTACCTGATCTGTAAAATACAACTGCTTGGAGAAATAAATACTAAGATGTAGTTAGAAAAACTACATCTTTGCTCTAGCTTGGTATCTGTCCAACTGTGTGAACTTAAGATCCCTCCAAGCATGAGAAAGGGTGAGATGTTTATTCAGGTGTTACAAATAGACCAATCACCAGTTGTTATGTTTTCTTTACACACTGTTAGTAACTAAGAGAATATAAATAGAAGTCACCTGATATCATATGATCACATGACTGAGTTGTCACATTTCATGTACAACTCGTGCAAATATTATTAGGTGTAAAACTACTAATAATCACCACTGTGACATCTAGGTATAAATGGTTTGACGCTATGCAACTTTTTCAAACACTAAATGCTCAAGTTTAACTTTCACAATAGATTTTAACCCCAGGTTGTGTATTACTCGTAATCATTATGCTTGCTACTGTAAGCTTATGCTGTATGGTCATGATGATTCCTTATATGTCCAAAACATTGAAATTGGCGAATTGTACGAACATCCAATCAATGTAGTCATCCGATCAATCTATGGTGAAATATCTCAACACCATGAGATTGATGTCTTTTCTGAAAGAACAGTAATTTACACGACTAATAGAATATGATATGGACTTGGAAAATATGACTCAAAAACTATAAAATAAAAAGAGATAGAAAATGAAATCAGAGAATAAATTTAACTTAGGTTTTAGCCTTCGGGATAAAATTGATAGACACACTACTCGATAGCATATTGTACGGACATGCAGTTTATGTCGACTATTTACTTTCAATTTCAGTCATATATTTCTCGTTTAACATAATGTGTTCTAAAACATACATGTTCAATAAACTATTGAAGTGCCTTTATTTGTTGATTTGATTCAGTGTTAAAGCATACACGCCAACAGTCAGTTTAAAGGAATTACACGTCTCAGCTATTTTTGGGACGGTTGTCGAAAGACAGCCGTTCCATAGGGAACAAACTCACAGAGCAAGTTTATAAACGGATTTTGGCGTTATTACGTTCCTAAAAACACAGGCATCTCCACTGAAAGAAATAGTTCAAAGCGGAGTAATATCTACAGTATATATGCCTATGAAATCCCCAATTAAATTGCATGTTCACAGAAATGCAATGAGTAAACGGGTAAACATTTGAGAACTGTATAGAACCGTGTATTGCGCACACTTTTACTGCTGTTAAATTTCTATGTGTAGTAGTGTGTTGGTTTTGTTTCGTTCGTACTTATACCCGACAAAATTTTACTATATTTCGATAGCGTATCCTAGAAGAATTTTTTTCTAAGCGTAATCTGAATTTAAGATAGTTGTCACTGTTCATTTAAATCTAAAGTCATCCGTATTTGGTCAATATTTGTTCTCCCGCATTTGGCATTGACACTTGTTCTCTAAATTATGCGAGAGATCGCTATCAAAAGGAAGATATTTGACCATAAGAGATATCTATCCTGCTTTAGGAGATATCTGTATGAAATCAGAGATATATATTTTTTTATTAAACAGTAAATTGACTTCGTCCGCGGTCAATATGATTTTTAACAGGTCCTCAAAATTATATATCGATCTCAGCATTCGTCTATAATTGTATAGTGTAGGCCTACAAATCTATTTATAGCATAAGTAAATTAAAACAAGAGCTGTCACTCGTAAGTGACGAATGCCCCCGAAGCGGCAACGGATATTGTTGTAGTGCACTTTGTACTCTGTTTATATCACTTATTCACAGGTCCGCAAAACCATGTATTTACCTCAAACATAAATGAATATTAATCATATCGTATACAATATAGACAATTACTATACAACTCTTATAAATAGGGAACTACTGTATACTGACCTCCATTAAAGGATATGTAGACCTGGCCCCATGCTTATGACAGATTCTTGTGCACAATCTTATGCTTAGTCTAATGTATGTTGTTTTACAAAGTCGGGTTCCATAACAATAATCAGAAGGCTAGTTCTAGCTTGAACTTATTACTGACACTAGTTTCTTCAAACTAAACTCTAGCTAATTAGTACTACATTTTGAGCGCTGTATTACTGCAAGTTCAATTTCAAATATGAAAACAGAAACACAAGGTTGCATTTCCTAGACAAGTACCTTCATCTTGTATTCACATTTTAAGGCCTTGGATTTAAGCAGCTGAGTCTCTTTGAATGAACAGAATTTCACAAAATAAATAAGTGAACATTTTCACGTCTTGGAGTGAACTCTTCAGTGTATGACTTAGATTTGAACATTTCGGTATTTCGCTTGAAGTTAAACTTCAGTATTGCTTGCCTAAACGTAATTTACATGTGCCAACACAACTGTCCCACCAGTACTTTCAGTGCTTTGATTCATCTTGCTAGTAATTTCACTTACTCCTTGGACATTCTTTTCTGAAACTGATACTGAGAAAGATTAGCAATTATTCTAGGTATAAGAGAAAAAGATATAAACTATAAATATAAAATACGGAGCAAAATGGTGTTACTTGCTAGTAAACCTAACAGTTAATGATCTATCTCCTGTTGAACGTATTTTACATTTTGTACAGTAAAGACCGACTATTAATACCGCTTGTTTTTTGTGATTGTACATTCGACTTATACATTGTATATTGAAAACATTGAGAAACTGATTTCACTTAACCAAACTGTTTAATTTACTGACTTTTTAACCTATTTACATAGTTAGCACAGTCAATGTTCACGATAACACTTTGTACTGACCTCGAAAACTGACAAAACCGTAATATTTACATGCATTACGTTTACTCCTTATTAAACATAGCTTACAGGTTTAAAACCGCTTGAGGATAAATCTCAGAAGGTAATACATTATGCAATGTAAATATTATTACAAAAGCAATAATACATTTTATATACATTTCAATTTTGTAAACGTTCTGTTTATAATAAAGGATGTAACTTGAGTAATGTAACCAAGGTCATTGCCGACGTACATGTTTAAAGGTTGTCTTGGGATGCCTTATCACTGATGCGGTTGTAGCGATAAGGATTTCACAAGGCGAACATGATTAATTTTGTTAAAATACGATGCATGCCGTTATTATTTTGTGAAGAATAAATTTCTTTTTTTTTCATATAAACCATCACAATCTTTCTCTACATGTCTCATTTATACTATAATTATTGAGATTCAGACTCTGTCGGGATATTTCAAAAACGTTTTCTATGATTTAATTTATATGCGACTGAAACTTCATTTGTAAACTACATGTATATTGGATCGAATATCCATAAAATGTTTAGTTTTACATGTGTGCCACTCATAGTATTAGTTTAAAAGCCAGATGCGAACTTATTTATCTGACTTTAAAGTACCTTTCGTGGTGCATTAAAATTATTATATCAATTTCAAATTGCGATTGAGCAAAAATGAACAGGTGATTTAATTTTAATGTTGTTATCAGGAAAAGCCATTAAGCGTTTAAATTTATATGACACTAGATAGTGTATAATTAAATACAAAAAGATAATATATAAGGAACTTTTATGTCTGCATAATTATACTAATAAATCTTTTGTTTTTGTATTTTAGCAAAAATGGAGCTATTACGCATGTCTTTTTTAATTGGGGCCCTTGCAGTTCTCTACTATGTTGTATTCCGTTCGCCTTCTATGCCATCTATAGTTACTAAGACTGAACTTCACGACAGCTATGACTATATCGTGGTTGGCGCCGGATCTGCAGGATCGGTGGTTGCCTCTAGACTTTCAGAAGACCCAGATGTAACTGTGCTTTTGTTGGAAGCGGGTGGGGATTACACTGAAAATGAAACATATCACGTGCCATTGCATTTCTTTGACCTTCAAAAAACAGCGGCTGATTGGGAGTACTATACTGTTCCACAGAAAGAATCCCATCTTGGTATGATTGAAAATCGTTCATACTGGCCAAGAGGAAAGGTACTCGGAGGATCGAGTATTTTCAACTCAATGCAGTATACACGTGGCAGTCGGTATGATTACGATGAGTGGGCGGAGCTTGGATGTGATGGATGGAGTTACAAGGATGTCTTGCCGTATTTTTTGAAATCAGAAGATATCAGGATAGATAATTTAAAAGACTCAAAATATCACAGTACTGGTGGATATCTCGCAGTTAGTACTGGTGGCGTTACACCAATAGCCGATATGTATTTGAAAGCTGGAGAGCAAATGGGATATAACACAGTTGACTACAACGGCGAGGTACACGAAGGTTGGAGTCCAATGCAGTTAACAATTCGTGACGGTGTTCGCAGTAGCACATCCCTGGAATTTCTTGGACGTGCCATCGGAAGACCAAATTTCCATGTTGCCGTGAGAACTTTCGTGACAAAAATAGAAATACAAAATAAGCAAGCTCAAGGGGTATATATGATAAGAAATGGGCGAAAGTTTTACATAAAAGCGAAGAAGGAAGTTATTGTGTCTGGCGGTGCGGTGAATTCCCCACAACTGCTAATGTTATCTGGTATCGGACCAAAGAAGCATTTGGAAGATCTGAAAATCAAGGTTGTAGCGGACTTACCTGTTGGGGAAAACCTTCAAGATCATTTATTACTGCACACATTTTCCAGTATCACAGAAGATGTTGGTATTACACCAGAGAAGATAAACAGCTGGAAGACGAAATTTCAATATGAAATGTTTGGTACGGGAATTCTATCTATCGCTGGATTAGACGCAACGGCATTCTTCTGTACATATGAAACAGATCAAAAGGATTGTGCCGCGGATATGCAATTTATGATGTATGGAGTAGCAATGTCTGACAATTTCTTATGTTTTAATGATGAGGTTGCCAAAGAGTATCTATTTCCTAAAGGCGCATTAGGGTTTTCAACAGTAATAAGCCTTCTTGATCCAAAAAGTATCGGTACCATAAGACTAAAATCTAACGATCCGTTTGATTATCCGCTTATTGATCCTAGGTATTTAACCGATAAACGGGATATTGACGCGTATGTCCGAGGGTTTCGTTTATGGGAAAAATTCATTTCAACGCCCGCTATGAAAGAGATTGGTGCAAGCGTAGATAAAATGAGACTCTCGTTTTGTTCCCAACACGAATTTCAGTCGGATGATTTCTGGGTGTGCATTACAAAGCATCTAGCTTACACTGTTTACCACCCTGCAGGCACGTGTAAAATGGGCAGAATTGATGATCCTACAGCAGTTGTCGATCCACAGTTAAGGGTGAAAGGAATTAAAGGACTACGCGTTGTGGATGCTTCTATTATGCCAAACGTTATATCAGGAAATACGAATGCACCGGTAATTATGATCGCAGAAAAGGCTTCGGACATAATCAAGGGAGTAGATACCGTCAAACATTTAAAGCGACAGGCGTAGGGTGAAATGAAAATGTATATATATTGACGTTTTAAATGCATCTGCTCGCGCATTATCTTAATGTAGACTATGTTAATTATATGTAACTGGAATTGTAATTTGAACAGCCGAATCTTTTAAATGCGTTGAAGGCCGTTGGGTTTGAGATTCGAAATAGTTGATGCATTCTTTTAAGGACTTTAAGATTATCTGAGGTCATTAATACATGATCACACTGTATCGGCAAAACGCACTGGCTCCGATGTAACGATACTGCTCCGACTAACGTAACGACAAGGCTCCGACAAAAATGGCTGATTTAGTAAACAAAACCAAAGTCAGTATAACAGATTCGTGTATTTTACATGGTAAATCGCAACTTCTGAAGAAACGAATACTCTTACGGAATGCTCACTTCTTTCCTGCATGACCGTAGCTAGTCGGCGGTTTCAGACAAAGTTTCATGCAAGTTGAATGCAGAGGATTCAACGGTAAAAAGTGCAAAACAGACACAAATTGCATGGATTTTGCTCAAAATAATCGAAGTTAAGGAGTTTAGTATAAACGATATGCATTGGCATGTAACTTTGGGTGAAATGTCGGAAGCATATACCAACAATTTGCCGATCTGCTATTTGTATAGGCAAAACTTACCCATTCAAAAATACAACGATTCAGGCTCCAGTTGACGATACAACGAAAATGTTCCAATTCGTGTTTCACAGATCATTTTCATAGACGTTTATAAAATTAATTCTTTGTCAATTATTAGAACGAGAATTACAAAATTTCGTTTTGACGTTCTGATGTGCTATTGCCCCCACCACTACACATTGATGACACAAAGAGAAAATAGGAAATCTCGTCTTGTGGGAGAAAGAACGATATATTGCTTTTTTCTGTCGCCTTGTTGACCTGCCACACCAACAGAATGATGTTTAAAGGACGTCAATTCTGGCGTTAAGTCGCGCTACAGGTTTCATACTCTCGTTTGGTCGGTGGCGACATGCCGATATTACGTCAGATTTTTCAAATGCAGGTATCAACAACAACTTCACATGATAGTCATGCTGAACAATCTGCTAGCCTGACTAGTTAAGCGAGTCCAAAAAAGATTGTTTGAAGAACAAAAATACATAGAAAGGATATTTTTCAACAATATTGCAATAAATATGAAGCATATTTTAATTACCATTTTGCGTATTGAAGAAACACCAATACAAATTTTCAGCATAAGATAAATCTGATTAAGAGCAATGTTGATGCATAAAGGGGTCTTAGTACATTTCCTTAAATTACTTGTCTTTAGTTTTGCTAGAAACGGAAAACGTCGTGCTAAACTGAGTCGGACATTAAACTTCACATGACCTATATAGGAAGTCGTGACATTAAGCATGCCAACAGAAGCTAGTTTGACTAAAATATGCACGGTGGTGATCATTTAGAAATAATATATATCAATTATCTTTAACACATAGGAATTGTTTACTTTGTGGCCTAACCATGGCTGATATAACTAAGTTTTTGCCTTTAAGATTTTGACTTCAGATAGTGATTTAAAAGTGGTAATAAAATGTATATCTTACACTCTGGAAATTTATGTAATAACAACAACTCATTTATCGTTTGTTAAATGTATAATTATGATGCAAACAAAGAAGCTTCAAAGCCATTTTACCCATTGCATCAACAATCATATTTGGGACGCATTCACGTAGACTCTGCAATAAATATAAAGACAATGTGATAAAAAATGATGTTCGAACAACTTACACAATGCTTTAACTAGTTTTTTAACTTCTCTTTTAGAAGCATTATTTCTTGATAACCCTGGAAAATATAGTATATCCGGTAGACATACAAATAATATGTACATATACATGTTAAGATGACATCAACAAATAACGGCTCTCGATACAAATTCATGGCATCTTTACAAGGCCTTGTGAGAAGATGATGGTATGAGATAAAGAAGGAAGAACACCTACAAAAATTACCGTTCTTTTGTATAGAGGACCGCTACTTAACACATCGTTTCTCTGCAGATTTATAGAAATCATACCACCGGACAGAACACGTGGTAAGAAACAATACAATCTTCATAAATCATGTTCTGTAGTCACAATTGAAATGTCAAGAATTTGCATCTACATGTATTTACTATTCTAATACTACTTACATTTTCTATTACATATGTAAGGAAGGACTTGAGCGTGATATACCTTATACAAATATGTCACGCTGAACGTCCATAACTAATTTAGGCTTTGTAAATCCCCTCCTGCGTATTTTAAAGACAACATTAACTGATTGCACTGTAATAAATGAAGTTTGTAAAAGTAACTACACTTCCGGTGTCAACTGCAATATCGGCAGTAGCAACAACAACAAAAATGACAAATAGTTTTTCTTAGGGAGAAAAAGTTACAGTCAAAAGGTGCGTGTATAAAGAAAACGACTTCATGTATTCACAGTAAATAGTCCAAACTCCGTACCCCATCGCAATCATTTGTTTAAATTTACGTGTTAGAAAGGAAATAGATTTTACTTTTGAGTGATATATCGGATCATATACCACGAGTTCACTCTTAGCTTACTTACGACAAAATGGTGGTTGAGAGTTTGTTTGTAAATAAAAGTTTCCTTTAGTTGGATTCTTTATAGAGTTAATCCCCAGTATAGGACATCCCTTTTCACCACACGCTGTGCAATTTCCAGCCTTGAAACTGTCCCAAGAGGAACAAGGATGTGACATGAACTGGCAGTTACTATTCAGGACGGATTCTACGAAGTACCATACCGCCCTGTCATGAGCACATGCAACACTGTTGAAAGCCTCTGTAATTTAAGATAATTCGAAATTATTACACGATAATTATAAAAAATTTAATCTTTGCTACTCTTCTCAAGGCAAAGCATTCAAATTTAAATTAGTATTCATTCCACCACCTTAACTGTCTTGCCTTAAACATACTAAATAATGTAGGTATAAGGAGAAATTTTAAGCTGGCTGTGACACTGTAATAGTATTAGTAAAGAGAGAGACACTCTCGTTACACACACATCTGTTATGTATCGCATTACCATCGTCTGTTCTGTTACCAAATGATTTAAGGAGAATTTGAATAAAACAAGTTGCGAAGGTAACCCTTATCTTGAGTGATAATTATTCTACATCCATAGAGAAAAAGCAGGTCGAATCTTTGATGACGCCTACAGTAAAACTGTTTATTTATAAACATGAAGTGCGGTCTCTACACATAGGTGGTTCGAAACCGGGAAATTAAGATTGGCGAAACTACATAAGGACCTTTGTAAGAAATTACCAATTAAGAAATATTTAATACATTTAGTTTCACGAAAAGAGCTTATATTTACGCTCACACTACATTATCAAACAAGCTGATGTCAAACCTGCGAATTTCAATGTTAGAAGCTGTTCAACTGTGGTTTTTATTGGTGGTGGACATCCTGGCTGTATTTGACCTCCATTTGGAAAGAAGTCCATTTGTCCCAAGGGCATCAATGTGCCGAAGCCTAGCGCAAAATATACCAATAAGTGAATTATAATTATAATTTTTCTGGACTGGCAATGACTAGACAATCTTGCACATTTAGATTAGAACGTCAGATGAATCATACATTAATCTGCTTGACTTATCCAGTCTATGCTATTTACAATTTCATGTTTGTGTAAAAAGTGTACTTTAGTTGTCGGTGAATCAGCCCATACTATTATCTTTACTTTATAACGAATAAGATGTGCAAAACATGTCACACACATCATTTGAAATGTTAATATTGAATGTGGTTATCTGCATGAGTACATTTCTTTGGCTATGAAACTAGTAAATGGACTGCTTGCCACTTGCCACACATTAAACATAAAATAAACAGAAAAAGTAGTTACCGATGTAATATCACGTTAATTTCACTCGTGAACGCCAAACGTAGTTATTGTCACTCGTGACTGCGACACGCGCGAAACTATCACTTTTGGTGTTCATTCGGTGAAGTTATAACGTAATATTACACAGAAAACAACAATTTTTCTCTACGTAAAATAAATCACAAACAGTAGCTTGATAGAATGTGAACGATCCGCGAGCTTTAGCTTAACAAAGTAGGTAGTGGCAGTTCTGACTTGTATCAAGATATTTATCTTATTTTGGGAATGTTCGGGAACCATATATACTAACTGAATAACCTGATAGAATTCGCAAATATCCAGTGGTTAACTAAATAATGATCACGTAAGATAACTAATTTACAGCAGAAATATGCCACCAGTATTGATGATCAAAATGCATAATACCTGCATCCTGAATAGGTGCTCCATCCGAATGGATTACGTCAACAAATAAGGCATCACTTGGATCTAATCGAACAATGGGATCAGTCTTCGTAAAAAGGGGACCGGCAGGGTCTAGACCTTAAATCACACATAAGATGTTTAAAACCAATTCAATTAACGAATGACGTATGAAATAATCCTTATATTCTAAGTACTCATAAAATTGGACAGATGCAATCATATGGTTCTATTCCCCCATGTAATGCAATGGTCAGAGTTCACAACAGGCAAACAGAGTTGTTGCTCGAAGAGGAATGGCTGCATTCTTTAACCTCATATTTGACATTTATCTTTTTTTCTGAGAAACTTGCAATCTTCTTGCTTGTGTGAAGAAATGTATAAAGATGGCTGTCTCTTGTAGCGTGTTAGGAATAACAAATACGTACGGGAAATATTACTTTCAAAACTGTTTGATCAGTGAAACTTGATTCAAGAGTTCTCCTAAGCTTCACCAGTACAGACACGGCAAAAGGCAAGTTTGACGGAATGTCGGGGATTTTACGATCTTTTATACAATAGTTTTCATTGATCGTTCAGGCAAGACATTCATTGGTCAGCCAAAGTTTTGTGTTTGCCTGAACGAATGTCCGGTCTTCGTTTAAGACAAATGAACAGGAGTGTGAGATATGTTGTCACATTGTCCGGACAGACCCGTGTATTCACAGTAGGAGTCTTATTTTAATAATATATACTTGATAACTAGTTTAAACTGATTTTCTAGTGATTTGTTTTACTTCTACTCTAATGTATAACTTCCTTTTAATACAAGCTATTATTTAGTAAATATCAAATACCAAAGGAATGCGGAAGACTTTCAATAGCACATATTGATTACGTTATTAAAACAGGAAAGAAAGACTTTCGGTACCTGTAATGCGAGCTATACCCGGTATTCTTGTGCCAACGTATCCGGCTGTATGTGCTCCAAGGCTATGGCCAATGACATGCAAATCTTCAACTTTCAGTCCAAATTTGTCCATAAGCGTTTTGAGAAGTTGCGCAACCACTGCACCAACAAGGCGGGTGTTGGCAACTGCTTTTGGATAAAACTGTTTCGATCCTTTTGACCAGTCGACACCAATTATGTTGAAGTCGTCCTTCAGGTACAAATATAATTATAAAAGATTAGATATTATTGTATCATACGTCTTTGCCAAAATGATTATTGTTGTGATATTGCTTTTTTTGTAACTAATGAAAGTAGATTAACTTTATTATAGTACGGTACGTTTTTGCAAATACATGTATATTTTTTAGAGTGGAGACAATTGTTCAATTCAGGCCAAGCCAAACAAAGCGATTCATAGGGCAAGATAAACTTGCTTAAATTAATCCAAATGAAGGTTGAAAGCTCTTTCTTCGGTCATGGGTGATATGTATCTAAATTTAGTTAAAACAGATTTATATTGTAAAAAATGTTGATAGTCATTTTAAATCACGATTCAAATCTTACTTGACTATATACTAAATATTTCTTTTAAATTGCAAACCTTTTTCATAAATGCAACCGATAGATTAGCAATGACAACCGCCTCTTCTTTGCTGCTCATAAAACCATGAATTAGCAGTTTGGTTGGACGTGTTGCGTCGAAGTTGGAGTCTTCGATACTTGCAATATTTTGGTACATAATTTCCTGGGCCTCGACAGGGTTCTGTTGTGTCCAAAGGTACGTTCTTACCTATTTAATAAATTGATTAAGCTTAGTGGTTAAAAGTTCATTTTGTTCTTCTATTGTCATGGTATCAAACTTAAATTCTTATGATAATCAGATAAAACTGCTGCATTTTCAGAGTGCTTCTTATATCATCAGAGGAATCTATTTTTGTCATTACAATTTCAAACGCAAAACCATTAAACACGTACACGAACTAAAATTCTGTTTTTTCTCATGTAATGTCAAAACAAAGGAAATATAAGTGTTTCTCTTTACTTTATGACTACATTTTAGACAAAAATATAGGAAAATAGTTTTCTTGTTGATGATCATGGTGATCCTTAAGTGTGTTGTTGTTGTATTTAACCATTTACCTGCACGTCATGGGGAGAGCCTGGTAATTCACCGAGAGTATTGTCAAATGGGTGATCTCCCTTAAAGCATCCAACGCCATCATAACACACCTTACTGTTAAAAAACAGTGCTGTACAAAATAACAGAGAAATATTTTTCAGAAGCCTTCTCAAAGAAAACAATGTCATTCATATCGCATTATTCAACAAAGGTTCTGACAGTAAACATGAAACAAATACATTGTTTGAATTTGATATTACGGAAACTAATTTGACGCCTGCATCATGCATTTCTAATTTCCTGCATCATGCATTTCTAATTTCTCATTCACATGCAAAACCAGTGGTCTTTTTTAATTATGTACGATTAAGTTTAAATTCTTTTATCACTTGCTTCAATGATATATTAGCTGTATGCGGTCGGTTATTCTAAACAATGTTTTTCGCTTTTTACTTAACATAATCAAACACTTTGAGAACATTTCATTAAGAATTTAAGCGTTTCATGTCTGTGTTTTATACAGAATGTGTTATATAGTACATAAAGGAAAACCAAAAGTGCTGACATTTGCTTTTTTTCCCATGCTTTATATGTGTGATAGTTATCTTTTCGTCATTTTTGAATACTTTGCATTATACTGAAGCGTTAGGTCGTTACAATTAATCCTATGTTAGATAGACAACGGTGTAAATACAATACATTGTGACTGCATTTCACCACAAAATTTTATGTTGGATCGTTATGCATCATCTTGATATAACTCTGTACTATTTACTGTAAACAGTTGTGATTCATACTTCCTTTTAGCTATAAGTCGTATTATAGATTGCGTCAAAACACAAAGAAACAGAGAAATGTTCAGGTTTTACTTCTTTTGCTTTCCTTGTTTTTGAGTTTTGTGTTTTATTTTCTGCATTGTAAAGTCATCATTCTATGAAAATAACTAGCTTCTTACAGGCATATTAGCACTGTACATTTACATGGTCTGTTTCAGTTGCATATCATGAATTGTAGCATCCGTTGATCGTCCGTCACGTGTCAGTATTTTAAGCACCCTGTATTATTATTTTTGACATGAGGCATTCTAATTTGTCCTAAATCAGGGATTACGTAAGAAACCAACAACATTGTTTTCTCACAAATAATACTAAATATTGAATATAACAATGCAAAGTCAAAATGATTAATTGTTTAAACTTACCGTTTGTGCATGATGAAAACAGAACAATCAGTAATAAAGTGCACACGCAATCGTCCATGTCTATTTCAGCGCCAGTGCCTATAGCCTTTGCAACACTGGTTAAAGTCGCCTGCCGTTTAATAAATCTTGCGAAAGATAAGAAAATATATGTCACAACAGGGTCATTTCAAACTATAACGAATGAATATGTCCCATTAGCTGAACCGTTGTTTATAAAATAACCGTTATTTACTTGAAAGTGCACGTTAAGTGTATTTTTTAATTTAAATTTTAAGCATGTTACACAATTACAAAACTTCTTATACAATTAATTAATGTATCTTCTCAATGAAGATAACCGAAAGATTGAACAAATTCGCTTTAACGAAGGAAGTTAAAGGCGGCTATTGGTTAATTGATACATGTTTAACTTGATTTCCTGTATAACGGTCCAGGAAGTGTTTATAAAATGCGTTTTACATGCGAGTTGTTCACAAAATAACGATACATTTACATAAAAAAATGTGAAACAGCCTTTATAATTATTTTATTTGATACACAAAACAGTTAAGCGGAAGAAGGAAGTATTGAACATACAAACAATTAAACTGCAGACAAATCTGATTTATAAGGAGATGAAGTGTATATCAGTGCAATTAGTCGTCTTAAGAATTTTAACAAATATGAAAAGTCATGGTTTGTTCTTTCGGTTACCTTGCTTGGTCATGTTTTGAAGGGGGAAGTAAGAATTCTATTCGGACAATCTCAATGACAATGATTTTATTTAACAAACTTCCTTAATTCAATTACTTGGTATCTCATATATCTACATTAAAAACGTTCATCCTATAAACGCTCGAGCAACGCTATGGAAAATTCTTACAGTCATTATCAACATATTTGAGGACAAGTATACCTTACCTTACTATCTATATAGAATGGAATTGCACACAATAGCACTACAGTTTAAGGACGTAACTCATGTCATTATGATTGCAATTTTATTTCATAAAGAATAGTGGGCGCATGTATTTCTAGTTTAAGAAATGAATAAAATTCAAAAGATGCTCCGGGTCATTTTTGAGTTTAAATGGTAACTGAAAAATAGCAATAAACCAACTTTTTAGCAGAATCTTGTATCAGTAAATTAAAGCACTTGGGACACATGCATTGTTAACATTTAAATAATATTTTGCAAACATCGCACAGAGATTTGACATATTAAACTGTTTGCGCCTTGTTTGAGTGTATTTAAATCATATACATGTACAATATATCCTAATTTCTTACTAAATGTCGGTTCCATTGATATAAATCAATTCTGCGGTAAGTAAGCTTTTATGGTGTGCTTCAAATTGTTCTAAAAGGTATAAATATTTCGCAAGGGAATATACTGTATATATTCTAAAGCTGCATGAACAGTATATAGATAAGCGTTTGCTTTTCATGTTACAGACACGTTCCGGTAATAAGCCCACCCTTCGGACCGGCATAAAGTGGTCTTAATGTCGAAATAGTCTTTAAACAAGATCTTTTTACTATAAAATTGGCTATATTTTACTACAAAATCAAAGGAAAATTGAATCAATTCGTGTTTGCGTGATAGCACATTCATTGACCGCGTTTTGTTATTTAAGAGTTAATAGATTAAGTCTGAATTTTTCATTGGACCCCAAAGTGTGATCTGATACTTGCATAATTATGTATTCATACATGTTATGAGTTCTTAACCAGTTCACCAGGGGAGAAATCCCAAGGTCGACCGGGACTGTAAACATAGTTAGATCTTAGCTTACCATCAAGTTTTCTTTTTCTTGGGTCTAATTATTTGATGAACGTGCATGTTTTTTATCACATACCTCAGACCTGTCAACTGTTAAATGGAACTGGACTTTTAAAGAGAACCCTACTCTTCATTTGGAGGAAGAACTTGTTCCAGAACAGCTGCTTCTAAATAATGAAAGTCATCTCACCAATGATTTTATTCTAGCTCAATTTCCATCAATACTATAGAGAAATAAGATTTTAAATGAGATTAAATACGTCATACGTTTTGCGAAGGATAGAGATAGTTGTTGTATTTGTTTCCTCCCTTTGTTCTTGAAATGACAATAATTGCAGCTGAACTTCCATTTAAATTATATTGCGTAAATTTGATAATGTAGGCCGGCAATTTCTTTTATTATTCGCTATTGATCTGCGGTCATTTTGACGGCGCCAAAATGAAATTGTACAAATACGCGTCAATGCATTTTCTGTGCAGATTTATGTCAAACAGTCATTCAGAAGGCACTTTAAGATATGAGTACACAGGGGGGAAAACTAGGACTTTTGGTCAACCGCATAGTATATAAGCCTTTATAATCTCTAAGGTGGAGCGTCTTTACATCTAAATACGTGTAGACTAAGTACTAGTTGCGCTGATCTTACACGTACGCAGGAAAGACAAACTGAAAATTCCCCATGACAGGTCCGGAGACAAGACAGAATGCGTACATGTATTAGATTTAGCCTTTTTACGAGAATAGTTTGCTTTTACTTTTCTTTGAATAGTTTTTACACTTATGCTTAGAATCTGAAATAGCCTTATAACTATAACCTTTTCTGCTTTAGTTTTGATCTTGATTTGAATCTGAAGTGCTATTGTCTCAATAAAAAAGTAGAGCTGGTATCCGATTGCGACACATCCAAATCACAATCAATTATACACTCATTATCTCGTGTTCAGTTTTGTTTTTTATTTTCAAAGAGTAAAACGCTATTGTCACGTCATTTATTGATTTGAATGAAGGGTTAACGCACGTTTTTACGTGTTAAAATATCTGCAGAATCCCGAGGGATGGTTGGTGCCCGAGCCCGTAAGGGCAAGGGCACCAACATATCCCGAGGGTTTCTGCAGGTGTTGCACTCTAAATCTCAGTGTTTTGATTCCAAACACATGAGAAAACACCTATCTGTAACAGTTTTAAAACATGTTGCAGTGTTTTCACAAAACACTGATGTTTAGCACTAAAACACTGGTGTTTTCTAGAAAACGTGTTTATGTGTTTTGTCTGAAAACACCTAACACGTGTTTTGGGACTGTAACAGATTTAAAACACATTTACACGTTTTAATAGTTTCTATGTTTTATTTCAAAACATGATCAACCAAAAAATGTGAACAATGACACAAACATATTATACATCAATATCTGTGAGTCTATTTTATTTCTGCTAGATCAGTTGCATCTGAACATTTTGAAATTGTGGTAAAATACCAATTGTTCTTCATTACTGCAAATAAATGTTAAATAGATCAAGACCTCCTACCATTATTTTAACAGTATTTTTTCGGTATAATAAAATTAATATTGCATGTCTGACAGAGTGACAGTAAAGTTGACAACTTTTGGAAAAATACTGTCAACTTAGGTATAGCAGTTCCTACAGATAACAATTTTACTGTCACCCTGACAGTCATGTTACAATCTAATGCAATATACCCAAAATTCTGGTGCTACCAATCACAAACTAAAAAATATAGCATTTTCATATTAAAACTTCAAACAAGTAAAAACAAGGCAGCTGAAGGACAGCTAAATCCCCTTCCGCAGTGGACATGCATCTGTACTTCTAGATCTTTAACAAACCATGGTATTTATAGTAAAACCTGGCTGTTGTGCCAAAAATCTGGCTGTTGTGTCATGGTGGTGATCATTTGTGCAAAGTTATTTTAAAAACTTTTCTGCACTTTAAAAGTTATAGAGCAGATACAAAATGTGGACTATTAACATTTGACCTTAAGTGTGACCTTGACATTGGGTTAGCAACCTGGATGTTGCACTCTGCACATTGTGCCATAGTGGGGATAATTTGTGCCAAGTAATTTTAAAACCTTCCTAATATAGTCAGCAAGTTATAGAGCGGACACGAAATGTGGACTTTTTAACATTTGACCTGTAAGTGTGACCTTGACCTTGGGAGCAGTGACCCGATTGTTGCACTCTGCACATCATCTTATAATGGTGACCATTTGTGCCAAGTTATTTTACAAACTTTTCAGCAGTTTAAAAGTTGTGGAGAGGACACGAAATGTAGACTTTTTAACATATGACCTTTAAGTGTGACCTTGACCTTGGAGGTAGTTGTGCTCTGCACATCATGATATAACGGTGATCATTTGTGCCAAGATATATTAAAAACTTTTCAGCAGTTTAAAAGTTATGGAGCGGACACGAAATGTAGACTTTTTAACATATGATCTTGAAGTGTGACCTTGACCTTGGGGGTAGCGACCTGATTATTGCACTCTGCACATTGTCTCATACTGGTGATCATTTGTGCCAAGTTATTTCAAAACCTTTCCAGCGGTTTAAAAGTTATGGAGTGGACTTTCCAGACGGACTGACAACTGAAGGCCATTCCTATAATCCCCTCCCCGCTATGCGAAGGGGATTAAAAATGAATGTATAAAATTCAAAAATAAAACAGATAATTTTTTTTTAGGCAAACAATTAAGTAAATAAATAGATAGACAGATAAACAGCAAAAACAAATTGATATATAGATATCAGTAGAATTTCAGGTGAAATGAAAACATATATATAATGGATTTAACTACTTTCTACAAAAATAAAACCTTTTTACATAGTAAAGCCTACGTCTCTGTAAAATGTTAAAACCCGTTTTGGCACAAATATGTATATTTGGGTTGGAAAAAAACCCAAAAAAGTATTTTTCATATTCAGACAGTGTCAAAAATCGGTCATTCATTGTTGACTGTCACCAATAATGTGTCAGTACTGTCAGACAAATTATAATACACTTCAAGGTTACCAGGAGGGGGAGTCAAAAGTCTGCACTAGTGCTCTATTTTTAATCAGTTACAGTATATATCCTGATGGTTCATAAATATCTTTTGTTGTGGTGCGCTTAAGGCTTAGACAAAAAAGGTACACTTTAGCATTCCAGAAATTTACAATGAAACTGTATACAATATTTTGATAAATCATTTCTTTGACTCTAAAAACAACAAAATACACAACAAAGGTGCCTGATCAGTAAAAATCTAGTGATCTCTGTAAATACATGTAGTTGTCACCTGAAATCAGTAAATGAAAATTAAATAAATCTGATATGATGATGAAGTGAGCATGAGTTTAAGTTAGACAGTAAACATCAACAACAGAACTTATTAGAGACATCAATGCAATATAAACTTACTACATAGGCATGTACAAAACAAGAACATATTAACATTTGCAAACAACAACTAGCACAAATACTTCTAAACTGTGATAAACACTTTAAAATATATGGCATTTTAATGATGTCATAAATATAAAATAAGTGTTTAAACACTGCATTATAAAGTCAATCTTTTCTGCCAAGTGATTAATAATTTGATAAATCACTGGATTTAACAGTTCCTAAATGGAAAAAAGTCTTAGATGTTTTGAAAATATGGAAACTTGACATTTGCTATTTTAAATAGAGCCAAAATATACAGCTTCAGACATCATGAGGATTTAAATGTCTGATTAAGGAAAAGAGGGATTGCACTATCTATGCAGCAAAAACAAAGGCACTGATCAGCTGATGGTTACCACATATCCATTCTGCACCTTTGATTTTTGCATATGCAAAAAGCAGGTTTTTTCATTGTAACAGGTATGCTGTTAAGAAGTCAATAAAATGTCAATGACACAAAAGGTTGCATTTAATTTAAAATATTGGCCCTATTTGTTCATTAGTTTGTCCAATTTTCCCACAAAGTGCAAATACCCAGCCGACTTCTGACTAAGAAAGGCTTGTTTAAATACTGTTTGTTGCATGAACCCAAGGAGTTGCAAAAAGCAGCGGGGATATTCTAGATCCATTATATAATACCAGCATATTAATAAGAATAGCCCTTCCATAAGGCTATCTGTCTCAAGTGGTATCTTGCACTGGTCTCCAACAATATACTGTTTGTCTAGTTCTGTGTTGTTGAAAATAAGTACAAGGCTTGGAGGAGTATTAGGCTTTGATGACAGGACCTTTGACAGATTAGCTTCTTCAATATCCTGCAAAATGAAGATGAAATAAAACAATGAATGAGTGCCATCCTTCATAACAGGATCAGGGAAATCTTCTACATTTAGCATTTCCAACCAGCACATAATAAACTGTTAGTTAAAATGTCTATACCTTTGATAGTTTTGAAATGAATTCATTTAATAAATTTCAGAATTTTGTCTCTTGTCTTACACATGTGTCTTGTCATGATTAGCAGCTGCGAGTATTCAAGTTAAAATCAAATTCAGTGACATTATACAAAACTCACAAAAAATTTTAAGGTAAATTTACTATACCTCATGTAGAACTACAATTGATTTAGTCTTGCACCCCTTTCCATGTTTGAATCCTGTATTACTTTCTATAGCTCTTATAACATCCAAATCATCTTCGCACTGCAACAGAAATCAGTAATTCTAAGTAAACAGAAACTCATACAATCAGATCCTAAACAAAGCCTTCAATATAAACCCATGAGAAGACTTTAATATATACCAAAGCACAGCAGACTGGGCTGACGCTCATTTTCCATGTTATAAAATGGGCCAATTTTGAAAAAAAAACAACAAAGAAAACAAACAACAACAACAACAAAAGTTAACAAGAGCTGTCAGTAGGACAGCCCGCTCGGCTATACTCAATGCCTGATAGTAAAACAAGAGCTTGGATAATGTAGGAACTAACAAACAGAAAAATTTAATTAAAAAAACATGATCTTGCTGTGAGTCTTGGATAGAGACCCAGGGATTTTCTAAGTTCACAAAGGGCTATAAATCAGTCAAAATACATGTCAGATGTATAAGCCTTGAAAGTGACCTCCAATTATGATCCCAAAGACAAGTATTAAGTTTCTAGTGAATACCTTCAATAGTTTTAAAGAATGATCAAAGTACACAAAGGGCCATAATTCAGTCAAAATCCAAGATACAGTAATAGGCATTGGACAATGAGCTCTACTTATGATCTCAAAGCAAATATCTTCAGTGATTGATGAGATATGTAGTTGTACAAGTAGTTGCAAGCAAAACTATGCTAGAGTTATGAATCTTGTCACACATCATGTGGTTAATGACAACTAACAAATATTTTACATTTGAAGCAGATACTTGAAGAAATGAAAAAGTTATATAAAAATAATTTTTTTATCATAAATTCTATGTTCAAGGGGGAGATAATTCTGAAAAAAATGTGTGCTAGGGTTATGAACATTGTCACACATCATGTGGGTAATAATAAGTAACAAATATTTCAAGTTTGAATTAGATACCTTAAGAAATGAAAATGTTATATAAAAATAACATGTTTTAACATAAATTCTAAGTGCGCTAAAGTTATGAATCCTGTCATGCATCATGTTGGTGATGATAAGGAACATTTATTTGAAGTAGATGCCTTAAGAAATAAAGAAATTATAGTAAAAATATTTTTTAATGTAAAAATCTAAGTTCATGGGGAGATAATTCTAGAAATATTGGTGCTAGAACTAAAAACCTTGTCACATATGATGTAGTTGATGATAATGAACATATATTTGAAGTTTGAAGTTGATCCTTTAGGAAATAAAGACGTTAGAGTAAAAAATAACATTTTTTAAGGAAAATTCTAAGTTCAAGGGGAGCCACATTATAATAAGACTGTGGTGTAACTTGCTAGCTGCATACATAGTAAGACTGCAATGACATTTTTTCTCTTTTTTTCACAAGGTTTCCTGCCCTAGCTGTAATCTTAACTCATACCTCTTTTCCTCCAGGTTTAAGTGTAGCTACTGCTTCAAACAATTTCTCCAGATTGTCAACAAAAGGTTGGATGTGGTCTACTCCAAGAATTAATTTAATTTCCAGGAACATCTGAAAAAAAGAAAAACAATTATTAATATTATAATCAGCTTAGTTGATAATCATATGATAATGAAAAAAGGAAATGTAGCAGAACAGTATAGATCACCTGCCTTGCAAATTTCACTTTTCAAATATTTTTTATAAACATTAATGTTTAATATGCAATTTAGGAAACAATTAATAGCCATTTGTGTCAATTTTTTTTCTTAGTTAATTTTTTTCTTAGTTCTTTTCTGTGAAAAAGTTCTGTTCACTAATAAATATGTAACATTGTTGTTGGTGTCAAAACCATCCTCAAGTTAGTTTTTAACCGTCATATTATATCCAAACAATACTTTAAATATTACAAAAATAACCATTCATAGTTATTTTCATACATACTCATAGTCTACACATTTTAGGAATTGATCTTTGAACTTTATTATATCCAAAGGACTTGCTAGAAAGAATTGTTTTGTAATCGCCTGTCCCATTGTCTTTACCAATACTGGGATGTGTTCCCATGTAATAATATGCTGCTTCTTCTATCATCTTATTCCAGCAGTAATGACTATCATTTGAGTTCAGCCTTGCTATTACATAGTCGCTAAAATTGGGTAGAGTCAGTTTCTTGCTAACCATACCTGTAAACAAGAGAACAATAATAACACTTAAAAAACTCACCAGAGAAACAAAGCACTAAATGTTAAGATGACAACAAATTAGGTCATTTAACAAAGTGGTCATTTAAAGATCAAGATCACACCTATAAGCAACAAGTTGTTTTGTGGTACGTGCTGTTTTGTCTAAGTATTAATCAAATCTATCCATTAATAGCAAAAAAGCAAAGACATCATAATTTAAGCAAAATTCAATAATTTGAACTTGAGTCATTTCAAGGTCAAGGTCAAATTCAATTTGTTCTCTTTGAGTCTTGACAATATTTCATGAATACAAAGTATCTAAGCTCTAGGCCCTATAGTTTTTGACAAGGACAGACTTCCCGAAAGTTAAAAAAAAGTGTCCGACATTCTGTTCGACAAACCATGAAAATCTGTCAGACCGAAACGAAATTAGTCACACCGAATAAAATTAATCAAAATCAAAGGAAAACTTGTGTTTGTATTTTTAAGACACTTTTTGGTTTTAATTTTTTCGCCGTAAAAATCGGCTCAATCCGCACAGCGCATTTTCATCTCCTCCCTATCATACACCAACGATTCACGGTCCTGCTTCCATTTTTCATTAAATTTTGTCTCGGGATAATTCTTTTCATCCTTTTACTGCTGTTCTGCGCGCTCCTCTGACGTAGATTTTTGTTTTTTCCCAGGGATGGCATCTTTAGCGACGCCATTTTGTATACATGCGACTTGGATAAAAGCCGGACAGTCGTACCGATCCGGAATAAAAAATCGTTGGACTTAATCAAAATTAATCGGACATGTCCGTCCGACCGACATATTTCGGGAAGTCTGCAAGGAGATTTTTAAAAAATTCTCCTATATAAATGCATCTATGTAAAATCAAGTGAAATAAATTCTATTATCACTTTTGAAATAACAAACGATCTTGCACTGAAATGAAGAAAATCCCCTGTATATTACCGTTAAATATGTATATTGTATAACATAACATCTGTTTTACCTATACAGTTCTTATCGTTGAAAGGGGTTCAAAAGTGTGCCTGTAACATGAGAAAAAGTTTTATTTTTTTTATTAATTTCAATGATTTTAGTCACGTGATAAAAAGAATCTTACATTAATTGCCCTAGGAAATGTTATAAAGCTCCCCTGAGGCTCATTTTATAACAATTTCTTAAATTTGTTTATAAAACTTTGTATTTTATGACAACTCATGTAAGATTCTTTATAATATTGCATTTTCCACTGTTCAAATTTAAGTTCTGTATCAGCTTGTTCTGTTCTCAAAAATATTGTTGGAGTTTAACACCTCTTTCAACAGTATTTCAGTTATATTGCAGGCATATTTGACAAGAAATATTATACTCTATACCAATATTTTTTTGGGTATGTAACCAGAAACAATTTTAACCTTTTTGAGGCATTTTTAAAATATATGGGATAGGATTATTCTCACAAGAAAGAAATCTACAATTTTTTCATGCAACTTACAAGATGGTATTACAATTTCTGTCCCTGTGGTAACAGTTGTGGACTCTGTCTCAGTCTTTGACATGTTGGCATCTTGGGTGTCTGCCCAAACATCAGATGCTTGTATCACTACAGTGTCTTTTGGAACATCTGGTTCCCATGATTGTTGGTCTCCTAGAAGCATCAACACTTCAGTTTTGAATATGTCAAGGATGTCGTCTTCTTCTATTTCTGTCCCATCTTTTTCCAGTACAACAATCAAACTACCTCCTTGCAACTGTAACTTGTCACCAGCTAAAATAGTGAATAAAACTTGAGTTAGTGTTTCTGAAATATACATCAATACCTATTAGATCGAAGTATCAAACTGTTTGAATTATTTATCAAACTACAGATCTTTTCTGTAAAACATTAAGACAGCCATTCTAAAATAACAATTATGTATTGTAGCTATCAAATATTATATAGATGAGATCCATAGTTATATACATGTAGATTATTTTTGTCATCACAAATTCATCTCAACAGCATATATGGAACTGAAATTAAATTAATGAGAACCGTTCCTTTCTTTTAAGAATATTATAAATATTATCACCAATTAGGGTTTGTTTTACAGTTAACATGATTATTCTGTAGTTACCCCGGTATATTTTGTGAAAACATTATGTTTTAAGTCTACTTGTTTGAATTTCCTTTATACTGTGAAATCAGATATTTTTGCAAGGCTAAAATTTTGTGAATAATGATTTCGGATTCACAAGGTTAAATTTTTGTGAAAATCAAAGTGGAGGACAATAGTTATTGCAATAAGGTAATACTAACACGAGGATAATTTATTGAATTCGCAAATATAGCGAAAATTAAACACTCGCAACAATTTCTGATTTTACAGGAAGCAGTGTATATTTTAAACATACCAGAAATCACAACAGAAATAAGATTGCACGAAAATGCAATCCATAAATAACACGTTCTGATGAGAATAGTCACCTTTCTGATTGTGCCTTAACTATGCCATTTTCAACATTTGTTTTCAAATATCAAGATCCATGTATAATCTCGTTAGAATTAACGGTTTTTCCTATATGATCAATCATGTTTGTGTTATATAGAACAAAAACGTGTTATTGATACTAAATATTTTATTACTTTTCACATTAAGTACATACATGATAATGATATTACAAACGTACTTGCTTATACAAAATATCAGTTAAACAACTTGGTGCACAAAAGCAATTGACTGAATTCAGTCACTAACTGACCATACATTCATAGCATATATGAATCTGTACTCCAAGACGATTGGAATATGATTGAAATTGCATCTGACTGAATTTCAGTCATTCCTGATTTCACTAACTGCATCTGAAGAAGCACTGAAAGTTTTTCGGTAAACATAGTAAGAAGCTAGGCCGACAGTGACTGAATTCAGTCACGAAATAGCATTCATTTAGGCTATAATTGTATCTGATAGAATTCAGTTATTTCTGTTTTCACTTTCCTAAAATCTTGAAAACAATTAAAATACTGAAATCAATGACTGTTTTTCCGTGAACAAAGATGGAAGCTAGCCGAATTTGGCTAAATAGCATGATTTATAACTCATGGAAATTAACCGATACAGGCTGCAAAATAAATGTATTCAAAATTATTATTAATATCCTTGTTTATAACAACAGTATGTTAAATAAACAGGTGTGTATATCAATCTGGTAAATAAACATGCATGTAAACAAAAATAGTAAAGTACAATTCCGTCAAAAATAAATATGTATGATAAAGATATACTTTTTCGAGGTAATCGTTCATAGGCCAAGAAAATAACTATCAGTTTCTTTGCTACGTCTTCATGTTCTAACATTCACTAACGACATTTAACAATTGTACATATTGCGTTTATAATTTTACATATCTATATATTAAAATTTAGAAATAAAACATGATTTTTTTTTGTTTTCATGTTATGTCACCAGATACAATTATAACAGCAACAACAACAACAGATGAATAACAGTGCAGAAAATGAGCGCACTTCGTTCAAACAAAACATCAATAAAAGAATTGGATATAAACTGAACAGAGCAATGAAATGGTCACACTTTGATTCAAGTTATTGCGAGTATTACAACAATACTTATCTGCAAATTTGGAGGGTAAATCTCAAATCTAGTCGGATTATACCAGTTTGGGGCTAATAAATACGTTTAAAACTACGCTTATAAGCTAACCTGTAACCTTTGTTTTACAAGAGTATACAATTGGACATTATTTTCCACCTACATGGAGTCGTAGAAATATGGCTTAACCGGTCTTACTGGCAGTCATCTGCCTTAATATGCCAATTCATATGTTTCCTAATGTTCTATTTTAATTTGAATACAAGCATAAAACAAAATTATTTAAAAGAAATGTATACATTTACAGCAAAACAGTCAGTCTAAACATCAAAACTATAATGTGAGATATCAACATGTATGCAATATAAAACATACGCCGTCTAGCATCCATGACAGCTAAAACTTAAATACAAAGGTAAATACTTTCTGTGATAAAATCATTTTTATTGATGGTAAATAAACTAATTTCTTAAGACAAAATATATGGTGTAAGAAACCACCTGAAAAATAATCAGGTAAATACTTTTCGTGATAAAAAGCATTTTCATTGTTTATAAACTAAGTTCTTAAGATTAGAATTATGACTGAATGCGCCGCCGTTCTGTTTAAAATTCTACGTTTAAAACGAAACACGACCATAATTATCACAAGCACTGTAAAGTTCAGCAAAGGGTCGTACAGAGCCTTTAGATATGGATGTATCAATGGACATGTATCTCCAGACTTCCAAAGTCAGTCGAGTTTTGAGCATTTTTGATGTAAAAGTGTAAACAAGTATTGCTATTATGTCCGATATTGATCATCCTCCCTTTTTAGGCTTCATAACCCCATCCCCTGTCCGTTTATCAGCATCCGTAGTATACAACAAAACTTGCCCAATCGACTTTTGATTATCCTCTTGGGATGATTTAAAGCATATGCAATTTTACTTTGTAACTGTCTCCCGATACTCTCCAAAAGGTAGCCTGAAAAGGAAAGATATATTACCTCATGCACTTCTAAAAAGAAACAATATCTATCAAGCTGACCTAAATAAACGCCTCAAAGTGTCTGAGACAAAAGTGAGCAAGTCTGTTTTACTGAGGTCGGTAAAAGAGACTTTTCATCACATCTCAAAAGCTGAATTAGAAACCCATTTCACGATATTATATGTTACTCCCTGTCAATCCATGTTATCATACATGTAATTCAAAGCGGATCATTAACCTGCTGATAGGAATTTCTGTGGTACAGTTAATGGTTTTCTTTGATGTCATCGAAAGTTAATATCTATTACACATTAATACGTTTTGAAGAAACACTTCTATATAATGTAGAAGCAACTTGACATGATATTTGGTACGAAAGAGTAGTTTGGTATATTTAAAAGTGCTTCCTGTGTGTCATAATACTGTCAGATATTCAGTTGATTATCACAAATAAATATATACAATCAATTGATTATTTCAAAACGAATGTTAAATCCCCCGCCCCCCAAAAAAAGACCAGTAACTACACAACTTTGAATTATATAATAAACTGTTTATCCATAAGGGATAAATTGTTTTTAAACATTTGCTGTCCGTGAACAGTTTTGTTCTGAATGTTTTGTGTCTTAAAAATGTTGAATTATTTTTCTCTGCCCTTAATCTGAACATGTATCTCAAAATATAAATCAAACTCATAAAATGTACTTACTGTTTTGGTACCCATAACTTGTGTTCCCATGTCGTCATGTACATATTCCGGTTCCGGTACGTTGAGAAGTTTCTGTTCTGTAGAACGTTCTTATGAAAATAATTATGGCTGTCGTTATTTACGTTCAGCATGAGAGCTTCGTTCTGCTATGAATTCGAGTAAACGTGGTGAAAACTACCTGTATTGCCGAAAGTCCTTTTGATGATATCAAGTTTATTGTTTCAATCAATAACAACACACTAACAACGCTATACTCCTTTCCCTCTGAACGAAAGTGCCAGCATAATCTTCGGTGCAGCATTAAATGGAACTGCAACATTTCCAAGCATTGCCTACACAGTCAACTATGTATCTTACTTTGTGAAGTTTTAACACTCTATCTAGTGAAAACAAATTTGAAATAATTATGTTATATGCTACAATACACTTATCTAATACACATGTAGCTAAGTGTACTCCTACAAGGAGCATTCAACAGTCCTTTCTTGTATTTCACTTTCAGAATTTACAACCAAAGAGATGTATCTCAAGAAATACATTACAGGCTAGGGACACATTTATATTGGGCACTAATGATAATGTTCTACATTTATTGCTGGCAAATACCACTAATGTTCATAATACCGTACTGATAATTAGCTGACACTGACAGGTTTCAGATATTTTATATGGCCGGTCTGGTATCTCAGGTATTACGTTTTAAATGAAATGCAACAAAGAAATGAATTTGTTAGGAAATTTGATCTCCTGATGCAGATTAATATTTCAAGTTAAACGTGATTTTTCACGTCACTCATTTGCCTAAATGAACCAGGTCTGATCTCAACGCGCATGTTCGTTAGAAACATAAGATATAAGTATAAATACTACTTCTACTAAAAAAATAATAATTATTATTAAAACAATCAAATACTGATAATACATTCTTTATAGGCTGAGATTGATAGCCCTTGAGGACTTTTCTGTGTTTGATAACACTATATCATAAAAGATTATTTGCTGACCACAGCACTGACCCCATGCTTTTAACAAATGTTCTGAGATAATTAATGGTTATACAAAAATATTTCTCAATTACAATCAATGTGTAAATTCAGAAACTGTGTTTAGAGCTTACAGGGAGAAATAAACTATAACTGCATAAAAATTTATAGAATAATTATTTGACTGATCTGTCATTAAACAAACAAAATTTATTTACATTGTTACATAACGCTTAAATCTTCAATTCTGTGTGGTGAATGCTAGTCCCAGAGAGTAATGACCACAATAATTTACACAGGTGCTGCATTTCAAATCTAAAATTATCGAAATACTGCAAGATGAGGGTTTTATGACCCATGCCTAATAACACTTAATGGTATGTCAATCATAGAAAAGTTCCCCAGGGCTACCAATCTCGGTCTTTAAAGAAGGTAACATGTATGGAATGTGAAAGAATCATTTAACATATTTAAAACATGGCCATCTGAAAACAAAAAGAAGTGGATGATCGCGGTGTTGTATAAGCAACCTTTACATAATTAAGGTAATTCAGACCGACAAACATATGAATCAGATCTGCTACATTTCAGCAAGGGCTTATCAGTGTAGCTAATCACTGGTTACAGTAAACACCTCATAAACACCCAGGAACCTGCTATGCTGACCAACTAGCCTCACATCAATTGCCAGATGTTATATTTGAGAATTCATTGACCTATACTTGTACAATATAACTGGAGAGAAAATTTATTTATGAGATTCATTTGCTTATGCCAAGAAAGAAATTTTCTGGTGTTGCTCTTTTTGTTCTACTTAAAATGTATAATTGTTGCTGCTAAATCTCCTAAAATAAGGGAGATATCTTTAAAATTCCGAGATATCTTCGTAAATTAGAAGATATATTTCTTTTACAGAAATATCTCTCATATTTTGAAAGATATCTCCCAATACTTTAGATCTTTCAAAGTAAAAGAGATATCTTACAATGTAATAGAGATATATCTGTATCATGCAGACATATCATATCTTCTACATAAAAATATAGCTCTGAGAAAGATATATCTGTTTAGAATAAAATATCTCTGTTACTAAGAGAGATGTCTCTAAAAAATGGAAAGATATCTCTCAAACGTGTTAAAAAGATATCACTGTAAGTAAAAGAGACATATTTTTAGGTTCAGGAGATACTTTTGTGTGGTACAAAGATATCTCTCAGCGTGAAAGATATCTCTGTTATGATGAAAGATAACTCTATGATATAAGAGATATATCTCTTCTACTATTTAATCAAAACATACATATATATCTAATTTCATACAGATATCTTCTAAAATAGGAGATATATCTCTGTTAATTATTGTAGCTCTTGGCCTTACTGCAAACACTCTTTTGTGTGAAAAATAAAATCCTTGACTTGTCAAATAATGATTAATGAAATGGAAAAAGAATTGTTAACATTTACTAGAAAAACACTGAATTAATCATGTTTAAAAAAGAAATATATCTTATACTTAGTTACTTGTAATATAAGTTCAGTTAAGACCCATTGTACTTTCCTAATTCAATAATATTTTAATATAATTTATAATTAGTATACTACTGCATGCAATGCTCTAACAGGCTGCTTAGATTGACCCTGTAGAGATGTTTGCGGCTATTAATGTCAGATTAGGTGGTGTTAAGGCCATTTATCAGAGAGGTGTTTATTGATACAATTCCATGCTGATGATTACCTGGCAGATAAAAAATCTATAGAAATACGGGCTTTTGGCATATATAATACATGATATGTTTGTTGGTCTGAATTGCGTTGCATTGTTGAACAAAAGAACCAAAACTACCATTAACATTAATATATAATTATATAATAAATTGTAGATACTCTTTAGATTATATTATACCTAGGATGCAACGGTTAGCCCCATGCGTGACCAATTGTACTGCCAGGATGACGTGCCTGACTCACCGTTATGTTATAAATGGAATTTATTTTTTACATTCTTATTATTACTTGCGGGAGGATCGAAAAAGTTCTTTTGAGTGACTGTTCGGAATTTGTCCTCTCCGTAAAAGTTACATTTATTAAAGAATAAGTTTTAAAAATGGTAGTACATGTATCATATGCATAAAAGTCCATTTTAAAGTGTTCGGCCGGTATTTTCTATTTTAGCCTTCTATCAACATGTATAACAATATCTTGTTTTAGTTTACTCTATTGTGAAATGCAAAAGAGGAGTCAATGGCGAATTAATTGTGTTGCTAAATGAATCACAATTGATGTCAATATATACATGAATTTAGTTTTTGTATAATGTGAAATATTCCATGCGTAAATTAGTTTTGGGCTGAATTAATGTAATCCACAAACCTATCTATGGTCGCATTCGAAACACGATGATGTCCCTAAAATGTCAAATGAATAAGATGGTGTACGTAATGTTGTCCGTAGGTAGCACGCTACTTTTCTTGTTAGTTATTTAAGATGCAGTTTCAATTTCACGAGTTGTACTTCACACGTATGTTTATAAAATACTTACATGTATTCTACTGTGATAGTTTAAGGAGATAAAATTAAAATTATTCTATAACAACATCTGATTAAATAAATTGAAAAAAAATACGTATATGTGTGTAGCAAGATTCTGGCATTAATTGGTTTCTTGACTTTTGATGATCGGCTTATTTGTGGGAAATATATCTTTTAAAGGCGCAGATGGCACTTCGAACTTACTGATCGAATACAAAAACAGAATTTATTGATAGAATAGGAATATAACTATGTCGTTCTATTTACTCAAAACAGTTTTAATGTATGCATATCTTTCGTATTATAGTGATTTTGTTATGAAACACCTTGCCAGAAAGCCTTTTCTATTTGTGTTTTAGATATCATTGGCACTGCGCCTTAAATTTAATTTGTATTTTCTATTTATAAAGTTTTGAATGCAATTCAGTTGAAATTTATTCGTGTATTGTTAAAAATAATACATACAAAACATAGAAATAATGGCTTCCTTCTCAATCCTAATAGTCATGTTTGGTGCATGTACTATGAACCATATACAACTTTATTTGTTGCTGAATTTCTTAATGGTGTGTCACACGTCATTATACTAGTCCTGAGATTCGTCAAGTATAAATCTGATAACTTGACTTTGAGTGATCTGTAACCGGCACTGGAGTGACTTAGTTTAGCCAGAATACCAATACGAGCAAGAATTATTAAAGTAACACAATGACTGTATTAAAGCACTAAGAAACGTTTTCTTTGTTTGAACGCAGACATTGCTACAGTGTCTATATAAAATTCTAACACGATAATTAACATTTGTAAGTAAAGAGACAAGTACATGTATGTGCACTCTATGTACAATACCCAAGCCTAGATTCTTAACACTCTTTTGGGAAGAAATTCATAACCGTAACAAACAACTTTGGTATAATTATTTTTCTTAATGTCCTTGCAGCCCATTCAGTTTTACCTAAAGTGCAAAGAACATAAATTTTATTGTCAACCAGTCATGCTGAACAATAACACATAGCTCTGCCTAGTTTTTCTGAAATTTACTTTGGATCCTTGATGGCGTATGAAATAAGTTTGCAGTCTGAATCAATTCACATACGCATATCGTTACATAACAGAAAAAAAGTAATGGCTTAGGGTACTTCTATTGAGTCCTCAACAACTGCCCCTCTTTGGTACATACGAACCTGTGTTAACATTTTCAAAGTAACAGTCAATTGTGCCGGTAATACATCTTTCTTGGACAGATAGGTGCTACAGCTACATGTACATACGGATACGTTTATGGGACTTGCATAATTCAACTCTCTGAATGATTTGTTGAAAATTCAAAACAATAATTAACTGTTTGGTTTAGATCATATGTACTGTTCGATTTCGTAAAAAATGTGTTTATAAACATGGCTCATTTCATTTATTTTATGTATTAGGGAGTGATGTATTGTTGTATATAAAGATCAATATATTTAGTACAGTCGACTCTCGTTATCTCGACTACGGTTATCTCGATTTTTCGATATCTCGACTGGATTTTCTCGGTCCCGATTTTTTCCTTCTTGTTCTATATAAATCAACTACGGATATCTCGATTTGTTTATCTCGATTTTTCGTTATCTCGACTAAATTTTTGATCCCCAACTATGAAATTTCCCTATTTTGACATCCGATATCTCGATTTGACATTTATCACCTGCCAAACAAGGTGCGAAAAGCTGCACGCAATTGTATTCGCTCAATTGTCGTCTGCTGACAAAGGTGCGAAAAACACCACGCGCGGCTATTCACTCAGTGATTCAGTTAACGACTCAAAATTAATTAATTGTTTGTGACGGAAGCTGTGTAATATGCGGAATGGGTAATTTGTATTGAACTGTGTCAAAACTTAGAAAAAATTAAATCTCTATATTGAAAAAAACCCCGGAAGAGTCATGTCGGAGGGCGGAAGTCATGAACTTGTGCGAGCGCCATTCGAACAATGTAGAGGGCCCGGTAACCAACCCGGGAGGATATCGGCAAACGCTGAGAGTTTTGGAGAAGGACCAGGGGGAATTCAATCTTTCGGCACCAGGTTGCAAGGCAACATGAATCAGATCATTTAGTTGATTTAAACCTACGAGCTAGTTTCGTTTCACAACCTGTTATTACACAGATCATAAGATGGTAGAAAGAAGCATATGTCTTTACATCAACAATATTCTTCCTTATCCCCCTCCTATCCCCTATTGAGTATATTTTATCCAACTTCGGTTATCTCGATTTTTCGTTATCTCGACTTATTTTCTTCGGTCCCAAAAAACGAGATAACGAGAGTCGACTGTATATCAATAGATTCATCACAACTTCACAACCAAAGACGTACTGGTACAGTGGTATAGGTGCTGGCTTCTTACGCTTGTATATCGCGGTTCAATCTCCGGACTGAGCAGTATTTAATTTTTCATTTTTTGTTTTATAATTTATGTTTTCTTGAAACAATCGTAACACTTACAAAATATGTTTTATATCTCTTTGTTAAAGATATTTTATAAGATTTTGTTAGCTCGACTATTCGGAGAATATGGAGAGCTATTACAGTCATTTGTGCGTCGGCGTCGGCGTTGCAGCTTTGGTTAAAGTTTTGCCTGCTAAGTACTATCATGCACATATCTCAGTAACCACTTATGATATTGATTTGAAACATTGTTAATGTGTTAAGGGGTGTCACACAGTCAAGTCAGATAACTCTTGTATAAATTTAGTACAAATTATGGCCCTTGTTTGACTTTGAAAATTTGGTTAAAGTTTTGCCTGCTATGTACTATCATGGACATATCACAGTAACCACTTATGATATTGACTTGAAACTCTGTTAATGTTTTAAGTGGTGTCACACAGTCAAGAAAGATAACTCTTGTTTAAATTTAGTACAAATTATGGCCCTTGTTTTACTTTGAAAATTTGGTTAAAGTTAAGCATGCAAGGTACTTTCATGCACATATCTCAGTAACCACTTATGGTAGTTATATCAAACTTAGCAATGTTCAGGGGTACATTTTGTATCAAAAATAAAATATAGAGTGAGAGATTTTGACTTTGTTTATGATTCACTTTCCGAGTTCATACTTAATAGTTAGCGGAATTTTGTTTTGCTATTGCACTGATAAAAGATCTGTGTTATAAGCAAGCACCCACAATAGTCAAGCGTGCTGTCTTCTGGACAGCTTTTGTTTTATTCGTGTTTATAGTCTCTTTATGGACAACACATAACATCGACACAAAACACGGCAAAATATACGTCATTTCAGTTACGTTAACTTTTCTGGTTTATCTTAACTTGTTGTTGGTTCTTCGTTAAAGCAATATAATGAATTCAAGCTAGAAATGCCAGTATTCGCGTGACATTCTTTGATCTGAAGATCTTCCGTTTTAAAAGTTAGGTTAGATGTGATGTACCGCCCTGTTTTCTTATAAAAGAGAAGATGGCAATTTAAGTGGTTGTATGTTGCCATCGGTACCATACTACCGGACAATTTACGCCGACATTTCTTTTGCTGATAAAATAGGACTAAATGAAAAGGAATTGACTTCAGCAAGAAAAAAGCAAGAAAAAATATTTAGTCATACTAGGGCTCGAACTAGCAACTTTAAGTAACACAGTACAATGTTATACGCTCAAATATCTATTTTAAAAGTACAAAAACACGTATGACCTAGAAATCAAACTGTACGTGCATATACTGATTACACACCGCGTCATTTACGATGGTACAGTAGCGACGTCTGGTCGGCGCTGCAATCGCTTGGTAACAGGTTATTGAATAAAAAATTTAGATGTAGAAATTCACTTTAATTAGAAAGCATTGTTGTGGAAGATAAGCATGCCTTGTAGAATCATTGACAAACAAAAGCAGTTATAGCAAAAAGCGCTAAAATAAAACCAATCGAAAAAAACTGAGTTATTGTTGTACTTATACCTTTTAAGCACTTACAAATTCATAACAAAAAGTCTTAAATGAGTATTTAAAACTGGTATGAAATTAAAGGTAAAGAATGGCTGCGATCGTCGGTATTGGCTCGCTTTATAAGGTATTGGCCCAGCCGGCTTAATAGTACATAATCAATGCTTTACGGGTTTTGTGTAGTGGACGGACATGTAATATGTACTAATAATGATAACACGTCACCAAAAACAGACAAAACGTATGGAGAATGCTCAACAAAATTGACTGTATAATATTTGTTTTTGAAACATAAATGATGTAACCAATACATTTACCGTTGGACAAATGGCAGATCACTCATTAAAAACATATAGCAAACATTATAGAGACGTTCGTGTATGGAAAATACATTGATTGAGTAGTAAATAAAGTCATCAGAAATGTGAAAATTTAGCTACGTTTTTTCTGCACTTCATTTGAGAAGTGTAAGTAGCAATTAACGAAAATACACAGATTGAAGAGCAAGATATTTCTTGTATGATATGCCTTTGGAGAAACTGTTTTAAAATGTTGGAAACTAAGTTTTTCTTTCGTAAATGACAACTTTGTACATGTATAACAGTTTCAATAACAATTTGTGTATTTTCATGTACATGTGTATGCATATTTTGTTTTCATATGACGTACATCCAGACGCATGCCATTGATGAAAAACATTCCGTTTTTATCTAATGAAATATCTGTTCTGTTCAGATCTGCTTTATTAAATGCAAGTTCTATAATATTGATGAAAAGCATGCAGTCTGTAGTTTAGGCATAGGTCATAATGGTCAAATTATTAGTAGTTTTCAACTTTTCATACACAATTAGCACCTCATGATCGCTTGCCAAATTGAGGTCTCAGGATAGAAAAGGTGTCAGTACGCGCATGGTACCATTTAGAAGACAACACAACAAAACCATTTCAACAACTACCTGTGAATCTCACAACAAGTGATAAGACAGAAAAATATTGTTTTCAATTTAATAAGATGTTTATTTAACTGTATCACTAGCAACACGAGCATCATCATTGTCATCATCATCATCATAATCACCACCACAATCTTCATCAAAAAATTAATCATTTTATAAAATTAAATCTGCTGCAACATCAGCGTTAATTTTGTTCACTAATCAACTGTAACGTTCCTTCCCTGGTTTAGAAACTTTCTTTTTACAATAGCAATATATTTATTTTATTTTGGTCTCCAGTCCATATCAATATATCTTAAATAGCACACATATACAAGATGATGCAGAGTCAGGAATATAAAATAAGGTTAGCAAGAATACCAGTATATAACGTTCTTGTAATCCTTTCTACATGTGAAATGTAGTTTCAATTTCAGTATTGCAAAGCTTACACATTCCCTATTTTTACAATATTTAAATATTTAATTCTCTTTATTTCTTATTCATGTGAGGATTTCTGTAATTTACCAAATTTGTTTTCAGTGTTCTTACTTCTTGTATACAGTCGAAGTAGCTCATGTTCAGAACATAACTTGTAACTTACATACTGAAAGTTTAGAACTATTACTCTCGCCAGGTGCCATTTTTAAAGATACTGGTTTCGAAGTCTAAGAACAAATTGTTGAACGAGTTACTTTTCATTTGCTTCCCATTGTTTCACCAGGGTTTTAAAAAACATTTCATCATATAATATGGCTTTTCACATATATTCATTTGGTTATCCATCTTTAAATTGTTACACGTATATTAGCTTCTTATTAGTTATTTATTTGATATGTTTGCCGGAACAAGTGCTTGCACCAGAAAGAAGGATAATGGCATTCGAACATGATGCCTCCGGGTAAGAAGTGTGATGCTCGACCGAATCCCCTACCGACCCCACCCCCCTACAATATGGCGCCACGCTGTTCTTTTGTTAGTAATTGCTACTTCTCAAGCTTTCAAACGGCGTGACTGATAACTGATGATACCATCTTCGACAATCAGTTGTAAAATTAATGAAAAGCCAAAACCAACCCGATCAACAACCAGACTTACACACTGAATAATGGTTTTAACAATATTCTAACAATGAGAAAAGACACTGCAGTAACAACAATTTGGAAATGGCGCTGAGCAAAGTGCAAAACACAGGATCGCCCCGGAACGATTGGTCACCAAATTTTTTGATATGTGTTCAAACCAGAGTTTGTAGCACGCTAACATTGACCTTTCAATGTAGAAATGAAGCTTGTAGTTACATTTCTGCACGTCTTTGCCATGACGCGCTCTTGAATCGAATCAAACAAAGCTATCAATAATGTTTGTATTGTGATGTTGTAAATAATGCTTCTGTCTTTAAAGAGGTACTCCTTAAAACTGGTGTCAAATTAAATAACTTCAAAATCATAGAATGTTTGCAAGTATTATTACTTACATGTAACTTAAAGGCTTATACTATACAGGTAAAACCAGCGTTAGAAAATATGGTACAGTACCGTAAAATATCCAATAATCTATGTAAAGTTGTCATTGTACAACTAATGAGATGGTAGCGATATAGCACAAAAATTGTGACAAAATGAAGCAGTTCTTGATAAATGTATTTTAGGAATTTTACGTCCGTTCTAACTGCATTTGGTCATTTTAACAGGCAGGCAGTTTACTTAACCAACTTTCCTGGTGGGAAGAACCAGTACTAGACTCATATCTTCCGCAAGAAAGTCTCTCACAGCAGGGCTCAAACCCATGACGCTCAATCTATGAGAGGTTATAGTGATTTCAAGTCAGCGACGCTTACTACTCTTTTATCATTTTACGTTCATTGAACACATTATTTATGTTTGGAACTTTGGAGAGTTTAACTTGCTAGATGTAGGTAGTGCCCCTTTAATGTTACAACAACCTATGTACTGCCATCTTTGTTCTTTATGTGTTGTGATTAATACTCAAGTGATACAAAATAAACTAGATCTGACTTGTATTAGATAATGAGTTCTTGTTTTGGTCATGTGGCAAATTGTTTATAGAAACAATAGAGTACATGTAAAAATAAAATTGATTCGCAATTAATAACTACAAATGTTCGTTTTGATAGAAGCAATCATTTGAATATGAGATCATGCTTGTCTTTTACACAACTACCTTCTGTTCTCAATGGGTTGTTATCCAAAATTAATACATATATACCATACCCGCGCACGTACCATACTATACATGCGCAGGTATCAGACCATACATGTGTCAGTGCAACTTCTACCTTTTCTGAAAGTTAAATGCGAAAAGTATGTAAGACATTTATTACACTAAATAACAGCCTTTACCTACGGCCTCAGACTAGGCAATAATGTTGTTGACTTGTAATCACTAAAACTATCACCGAAGTTGAGGTCATTGTTTCGAACCAAGTTCCCAAAATGATTCTTTTTTAAAAATGGCAGTTTCTTCTAGAGATTTTAGAACTGGCCGTTCCCAGAAGTGATGGCGTGTTAACTGCCAGTCTGCTACGTGGCAGGCCTCAAATCGTAAGTTTCATCAACGCGACACGTAAAGAAAAAATGAAAATGTAATACGCAAGTTGCAATAATTCTTTTACAAAGACAGTCTTACAATAAATCTTTATCAGTACAGCTGTATTAGCACATCTGAAAACAGTCAATTATACATGGTAGTCGAATCACACGAGCGCGGATATTTCGAATTACTAGTAACCAATACATTACGTTCGCCTATTTTGCGATGCATGAAACATAGAAAATTTAATAATTTCTACATACAGTCAAACTTGTGAACAAAGACCACTGCTGGGAAGCTATACAATTTTTCTTTGAAAGTATGTGGTTTTTATTCACTGCCGTTTTACTACAGATGAAAAGTGTAATGTAATCATCCTGCTGGTCTTTATAAGCAGGGTGGTCTTTATTTGGAGGTGGTCTTCAACACAGGTTTGACTGTAATTCATTATTATTATGATCAGAGGCTTATACAGCGTAAGTTCTTAAAACTTAATAAAATATTCTTCATTACTGCTTTCTGGAGTTCTCACCAGTACCCGCCCCTTGAGGTCCTAGTCAAATATCGCCGACGGGAAATGGTTTCTGTTTTCTGTTTCTGGTCTTAGTAATGGACTTTTACCAGTTGAAGTAGTTATGTTTGTATGCATGCATGTTTATTAAATTTTGTTTTTGTATAGGTTAAAAAAGTATACTGCAGTCAATGCAGAATTACAAAACATGTAGTTAATTCCAAAAAATTAACACGGGTAACAAACTTATGCAATAAAGCCATGAAATACTTTATACAATTTACATGTACATAATTTTGTCCCGAGGCATATCACACAAATAAAATTAAAAGATTGGGAGTATGGGCAATTACTGATAACGGAATTTTTATCACTAATATCTAAAATTATTCTAAAAATTACCAAGGTCGACTTTTATATTTTCATTTATTACTTGAACAGCATGCTACAATTCTGGAATATTAAGAAGCAGTTGTCATATTTTGCAAAATTACATAAATTTTCATGTATTTCAATTCTATTACAAACACAAAAAAGAAATAAACATAAAAAATAACAACAAAATGGTTCCTATGGGGGTCTGCCACTTCTCGAAGGTACAAAATGTGTATTCAAAGTATTTCAAGGGTCATAAAACAGGTAGTTCTCATTACAACGGTTTACAGTCTGTTACAAGGTTCATTTAGTCCATTTAACAATGAGTTTTATGTGAAGTAGTTGTGTTGAGAAAATGGATGAACGAACAGTGACCTTGCTAATGTGTTCGAAGAAGAATTTTTTCAATTGTAAGACATTTTTACTTCTACAATTTTGTATGTATAATTTGAACAAAATAATTGGAATAGTACAACGATACTGCAGTAAAGCGGAGTTCACATATTGTTGAAGGAAACTGTGTTTAAAGGTAAAAGAATTTTCTAAGTTTGATTTTAACATAATTTGATACCATCGATATATGCATTTTGAAATAAAAACCTACATAATCAGAAGTGTTATTAAGTTGATATATTAGCGTCATGTCTCTTATATATATTTAACGCCCGTAAAAAGATAACTTGTAACTTTATATTTGTAACTTTTATTATTTCTGAAAGATTTTTCTGAAAGACATGTCTAAGCATAATTGATACGCATTCGTAGCTTTCATTACAAATAGTACCATGACCAATTTTTATAACATATAGAGAATTTAGTATTGACATCAAAATAAGTTGTTGGACATACAATGTTGCCAACTACTATTAAGTTTTTTTACTTGCTTTCAGATATATACAAGTACAAAATGTATCTATGATTTCGCCCGACGAGATCTTGCCATTAGTTATGCTAACCCCGATAGTGTGGATCAGAATGAAACGAATTTGCTTCACTAAGGTATGTTCGGCTTTCAATTACATATATTGACTTTATAAATATATAAATTAATTTTACACACTAGAAACAAATCGACTTTTTTACGTTGCACAGTTATAAGCATACTTTTTGATGCAAATTTGATAATCTATACTTAGTGCTCCCGCACTACGAACGTTAGTAAGTGATTTGGTTTAGCTAAATGAAAATTTCAAAATTTGATAGGTAATTTTTTTTAAATTAAAAACTTAAAGTACAATAGGCATATATCTGTCACGTTTACACTACTAGAAAAGGAGTCCATATAACGTGCCAGTGTTACGTTGACTAGCTCGGCGTGTAAGCATTATCAATATAATTTTTTTTTATACTTCAAAGTCAAAATAAGCGCTATATAAATATAATAATTATATTAGAGTATAAAAAGTTGAATAAGAAAATGAATGTTCACATGACTTGAACCTACATTATGCAGAGCTGGAGATATGTACACTAAATACTTACGTGCGACGAATATATGTTTATCATACTAGTAATTTATTAACATACCATTATGAAATGTTTTTGGATGGGGTGAATGCAGATCTATATAGTCAAAATCAAATTCGTTACATACATAAGCTTCGCACAGAGTTTCATTTTAACTTATTATTTCATGAAGGACCTATTATGGTGTTTTAGAATAGAATAGGCAATCTTATAAAATACGGCTAGCGTAACAGGCCTGTTGTATAATATTGTTTGATTAATTGACCACATTATCTGGTTAATGGCTTCGCCATTACAGTTATATCTTTCACTGAAGGTGGCAAACGCTACTTTAGATAATTTGCATGGTCATTAATGAAATGTCAGTTTACCACCAGTACTGATTTGCTATAATTTGGGTCAGCCACAGTTTGATTATATAATTTCAGCCACCAAAGAGCTTTCTAATTTGATAATAGCCAGCAGGTTGCAACAAATAAAAACGTCACACTTTTCCCTAGAACCATTTAAAATGCAGATGTTTTATAGGCAGGCATACACTAAGATCTAAGAAAATCATTCTAGATAATTAATCGTAAAGTGTTATGCTATGTAGTCATTCAGATCCACTGAAAATATGAGACTTTGTTCCATTTTAATTTATGTCTTTATCGGGTAAAATCATTATAGTTTCTATCTATCTTGTCAAACTGCCTCACACCTCTCACGAGTATCATATAAATGCATAATAGTTCTTACAGTTACGAGAATCAAGATTGTTAAAACTGTTAAAATGGTAAAAGAATAAAAGGTTCAAAAACAATTGTTGTACGATTAATAACTTTGTTGGGCCGACACCTGCTTGAATGATTCAAGACCAGGCAGAATCTCAATATGCGTGAGTAATCTATTCCACAAGACTGTGGTATGGGTGAAAAAGAGTACTTAAAGAAGTCCGAGTTTGCATGGGTGTGGCGGAGACTAGGGGGATGCACATGTCTTGTTAATGTGTTTGGGACTTCTAGGTAACTGGGCAGGGAGGTTGCTACAAGATTGTAGTATATTTTCTAAAACATAACCAATTTGTATATTGCATTTCAAATTGTTTCTCATAGAATAATGTTAAATAATACCTTTCAATATATACAATAACGATACATTTCATCTAATATTTCAACAAATATTTTCAGATTGACGAAAGACAATATGGGTGCTGTTTTCATACATTTTAAGAAATGGCCTGCAAATGAAAGTCGTAGGCTGGAGAGGAACAACTAGACATGTCCCAACTGAACGTCCGGTGGCAGATTGTTACATGAATAATACCACTGAATCATTACTTGATATAATATTCATGTGCATGTACTTGCATGTTTCCGTTTCAGCTGTCTTG